>JAJIBD010009210.1:0-79613 GCA_021461705.1 Cryptotis parvus
TATTTTTTTTTTTAATTTTTTATTATACCACAGTGATCTTCTGTGTTTTGTAGTTTTCTAGGTAAAGGTCTTTCACCTCTTTTGTTAAGGTGATTCCTAAATATACTAAATACTTGATTTTTTTTCTTTTTTGGGTCACACCCGGCAATGCTCAGGGGTTACTCCTGGCTCTTTGCTCAGGAATTACTCTTGGCGGTACTTGGGGGTCATATGGGATGCCAGGGATTGAACCTGGGTCGGCTGTGTACAAGACAAACACCCTACCCACTGTGCTATCCCTCTGGCCCCAAATATTTGATTTTTTGACACTATTTTTAATATAGTAGTCTCTTTGATGTTTTTCTCTTCACTATTTGCATATAGGAATGCAACAGATTTTTTTTTGGCATTTGATATTATACCACCGTGAGCTATACAATTACAAAGATGCTCATAATTGGGTTTCAGTCATACAGTGTTCCAGCATCCATCCCTCCACCAGTGCCTCATTCCCACCATCAGTGTCCCCAATTCCCTGCCACCGCCCCCTAGCCCCCCTAGCAGACACTTTTCCTTTTCTCTCTCTCTCTCTCTCTCTCTGTCTCTCTCTCTCTCCTCTTATGCATTGTGGCTTGTCCTACAGACATTTAGAGTTTATCATGTGTCTGGGACTCCGCCGGGGTCCCCGACAGTGCCAGGAAGCGAGTTCCCTTCTACCCTCCGAGGCCAGCGAGGAATGGATGAAAACTCAGGAATCCGATGCAGTTTTAAAAAGGGCTTTACTAATCACAGGTTTCAATATACAATCCAAGAGCAGGGAAAACCTCCGGACTCTGGGTTCCCAGCTAGGCCCCAGCCAGGTGTAGGCCAAGATGGCTGCCACCACGTGCTGAGGCCCAACAGAGAATGGAGAGGACAGAGAGGCAAACATCAAGGGAAGCCGAAATGGCAAAAAAAGGGGAAAAAGAGAGGGCTTCTTTTTTTCTTGCAGTTTATTTTATAGCTAGAAATCCGCCCAAACTCCCCAGCCCTAGCCCATTCTGGGCTGCGCTATCTAGAGATGAAAACAGGAAAATAGCTCTATAGAAATGTAGCAACTTCAGGGAGACCATCTGACTGTTTACAAGGACCCAGATCTAATTCAAAGCCTCCTAGCAGAGCTGGGAGGAGCTATAAGCTAAGTGTAACTTCCCCTGGCAGGGAGGGTCAAATGCCCTCAGGTAATTTCTCCCAGCACCTCACCTAGGCTCTATTATATGCTAATGTTTTGAGCCAAGATCTGCCTGGAAATGCCTTTACAGGGTAGAGAAGGGGGTTTCTGAGATGGCATGTCTCTGCACCAAAGACTAATACTAATGCCAGTTAAATATTTCTCCAAGCCTTCAAAAGTCTCGCGTCTACTTCACGGTAGTTTTGTATTTTAGTTCCCTTTGAGTTATCAGGGGAGCCATGCTTGCTTGCTTGGAGGCAAACAGCACTTCTCTCTGGTCTAATTATTTAGATATCCAACGTGGCCAGGCAAATATGCTGGTAAGATCTAGCTAGTCCCACGATGATTGTGGTAGCATGAGAGAATATTTATACCAGCTAGTACAGAATACATGGTCAGATAAACTGCCACATTTAGACCACATTTAGGTCTATGAAGTGACCTACAGGAGGCAATGCAGGGCTGATGCAGAGGTTCTTAGAGGAGTCCTGCAACAATCATGTAAATCTCTTTGTGTATTCAACATCAGCTCCAACAACAATGTTTCCCTACCACCGCCAAAGGCCACAGCCTACCACCCACTTCCCATTTCACATAAGCCCCCCCATTTGTTTTCTATAATGATCATTACTATGTATATATTTTTGGCAAAGGACCTCCTGCAAAGGACCTGGCTCTAAACTTGGTTGTTATCTAAGCCTGGTGTGTGGCCACTTTGTGGCCTTATGCTATGGGTAGGCGCTGATGTAGTGGTGCCTGGACATTTCTCTTTTCCAGCATTACTGATGGTGGCAGCTGCAGAGCTCATAGCCATGCCTACTGGGTCACTGGAGGTGGAAGCATCAGGGAGGGGCCTCAATGCCGACTCTAAGCCTGCTGGTTGGGCCATAGCAGCCCATATGTCTGCTAACCCCCAGGAGCTCTCGGAACCCAGCCAGGGACGGAGCCAGTTTTCCCCCTCTCAATGCAACACATTTTTTGTGAATGGAATTTCTAGCCTGTTACTTTGCTTTACTGCTTAATCCTTAGGATCTTCTATATATAATTATGTCATTTGCAAATAGTGACATTTTGACTTCTTTTCCCAATTGTATCCCTTTGATTCCTTCCTTCCTTCCTTCCTTCCTTCCTTCCTTCCTTCCTTCCTTCCTTCCTTCCTTCCTTCCTTCCTTCCTTCCTTCCTTCCTTCCTTCCTTCCTTCCTTCCTTCCTTCCTTCCTTCCTTCCTTCCTTTCTTTCTTTCCTTTGTTGACATTTTGACTTCTTTTCCCAATTGGATCCCTTTGATTCCTTCCTTCCTTCCTTCCTTCCTTCCTTCCTTCCTTCCTTCCTTCCTTCCTTCCTTCCTTCCTTCCTTCCTTCCTTCCTTCCTTCCTTCCTTCCTTCCTTTCTTTCCTTTGTTGACATTTTGACTTCTTTTCCCAATTGGATCCCTTTGATTCCTTCCTTCCTTCCTTCCTTCCTTCCTTCCTTCCTTCCTTCCTTCCTTCCTTCCTTCCTTCCTTCCTTCCTTCCTTCCTTCCTTCCTTCCTTCCTTCCTTCCTTCCTTCCTTCCTTCCTTCCTTCCTTTTCCTTCCTTCCTTCCTTTCCTTTGTTCCTTCATCCCCCTCCACCTCTTTTTTTTTTAGTTGATGCTGCTAGGGCTTTTAGTGCTATATTGAATAATAGTAGTGAAAGTTGGTATCAATTCCTCGTGCTGATCTCAGAGGGAAGGCTTTTAATTTTGTTTTTCTGTTGAGTATAGTACTAGCTATGAGTTTGCTATAAATGGCTGCTACTGTCTTGAGGAAGTTTTCTTATTATCTTGTTGAAGGTTTTTGTCAAAAGCTTTCCCAGTGTCAATTTACATAATCATATGATTTTATATTTCCTTTTGTTGATATGATGTATTAACTTAATTGATTTGCATATGTTGAACTATCTTTCGATCTTTGGCATGAATTCCACTTGATTGTGTTGTATGCTATGTTAGATTTTACATGTTTTCCAATTTGGTTTACTAAGGTTTTGTGGAAGAATTTTGTATTGATGAAATCAAGCAATTTGCTGCTACATGACTGAATCTGGAGAATATTATGCAAGTGAAGTTAGGCATAAGGAGAGGGATAAATACAGAATGAGCTCCTCATATGTGGGATGTAAGGAAAAACAATAGGGGCATAAAAATTGGCCTGATGCAACCGAAACGGAGGCCTGGTCTTCAGTAGGAATCTCACCACAGTGGAGGATGAAGGGGTGATCAGGATGGGACTGTTGTAGCTCTGATACAATGATGGAGAGAAGGGGACCTGGTGGGGGCATTGTGGTACTGAATTGTGTTATTTGTGAAATCCAATCATTAACAGTATTGTAAAGTATTGGGCCTAAAATAAAATTTTAAAAAAAATTAAAAAGAATTCAATTGTCTTTTACATGGAAATTTCCCCCTTGGATAACTCTTAGCTGTTGTTAGGCCAACAGAACTCCGAACACAATAGAAAATAAAGTTTTTTTAAATTATATCCAATACTTAAAGATGGGTTGATCTTCCTGGCTCATTATTTATCAAATAAATACATTATCAATAGATAATGAACTTATTGAGTGTATAGCTCTAGCATATTTTTTATCAAATTTTTGGGATAAAACATGGGTATGGTCTTGGCTCATTCTTAGAATTATGATAATTTATAATTTCTAAGGGAACCCTTTTCAGTCTTCTGATTTTCAGAATAATCCATTGTAACAGAGTTTTCAGTGGTCTATCAAAAATTCCCAGCTTTTCCTGTAAAATCAAAGAACATTCATTCAGTAATTCTATTATTTTTTATTTGGCTTTTTTTGGTCACATCCAATGGTGCTCAAGACTTACTCCTGGCTCTGCCCTTAGGAATTTCTCCAGGATAGCTAAGGGAGTTGGGATTGAACGTGGGTTGGTTGCATGCAAGGCAAATGCCTTACCCACGTTCTATCACTCTGGCCCATTCTAACATTTTTTTAATGACATAACTTTTATAACCTTTAATCTTTTTGCTCTCCAAATATTACAAAATTAGCCACAAGTTAAAACAGCAAAATTTGGATTTTTTTATACCCAGTGGTCAGATATTACATTACTAGATGTTCCACAAATCCAATGGTTTTATGCACACACACCACACACACACAAACACACACACACACACACTTTTAGGGATCTTCCACTTATGGTGTGTTTCTACTTTTGGAAGGTAAAATTAGGCCACAGAAATGGGCTCAGAAAAGGAAACATTGAGAAGGACCTTAAACATCTTCCACACTAGGCTCTTAGAAGCGCTGACAATGTTTTGTTTACTTAGCTTCTGGTGAAGTCTCATCTGGGTGGCCAAGACCAGCAAGTGCATGTGGGTGATATTGGGCAAGAAGACTTTTTATTCTAGTCTTAAACTAAAGTAACAGAATGAATCTTTAAGCTTGCACATGGTCCAACAATTCATCATAGGAGGAACCTAGAAGACTTTGTTCCAAGACTTTACTAGTAAAGGCTTTAGCCTCTTCTTTCATTAGAAAACTTGATTACAGACTACCTGTGCAGTTTTTTGGCAATAATGTTTATTCACATAGGTCTTTATGCGTAGCATAGTTCATGTTGGAAAAATGATATTGGACTTAAAAGGCATAAAGTGTGCAGTAAATAATAAATTCTTGTTAAGCACATAACTATTAACCAGGGTATTTACTCATTTTCTAAGTAAAGTAAAACACATAACCATTTACCAGGGGTTTTATACATTTTTATAACTGTATACTTTTTGTTGATTAAGGTTATGTAATTTACAATACTGTTAATTACATATATTCATTTATTTGTCTTTCTGGGTGCCAAGGTAAAAATGCTTGCCATAAATAACAGAAAATTTAACAATGTTTTATTTTTTTTAATATTTTATTATACCACCATGACATATACAGTTACAAAGATGTTCATGTTTGGGTTTCAGTCATACAGGGTTCCAGCACCCATCCCTCCACCAGTGCCCATTTCCTACCACCAATGTCCCCAGTTCCCCTCCTCCTCCCCTAGCCTGCCTCTATGGGAGGTTCTTTATCTCTTTTCTCTCTTTCTCTCTCTGTTCTCTGTCTCTCCGTCTCTCTCTCTTTCTCTCTCTGTTCTCTGTCTCTCCGTCTCTCTTTCTCTCCCTTATTTTACACATTGTGGATTGCAATACATACATTTAATGGTTTTCATGTGTATCCCTTTGACTATATTCAGTGCTCAGTTCTAGGCTGGTATCATTTTCGACGGTTATTAGCACACTGTTTCTTTCTCAGTCTTAGTTAGACTCCCACATGTTTGTGGTAGATTCCACCTATTGACAAGACCTCCTCATCCATATTTTGCCTAACCTTGGATATTGTTATCATAATATACACACATATGTATGTATATATATTTATGTCATGCAAATAAATGTAGTCATTCTATATCTGTCTTTTTCCTTCTGGCTAATTTCACTCAACAAGATCTTCTCCATAAAATACAAACAACAAATAAAAAAATAATAAAAAATTTTTTTTGAAGAAAAAAAAGAAAAGAAAAGAAAAGAAAAAAATCCCATGATCTTCTCCATATCCATCCATTTATAGGCAAATTTCATAACTTCATTTTTCCTAACAGCTGCATAGTATTTCATTGCGTAGATGTACCAAAGTTTCTTTACCCATTCATCAGTTCTCAGGCACTTTGGTTGTTTCCAGATTCTGGCTGTTGTGAATAGTGCTGCTATGAACATAGAAGTGAAGATGGTGTTTCTGCTGTGTGTTTTTTAGCAATATTTTAAAAAACTAAAATACTTTGAAGAAAACATAGAGAAGACATTCCATTATATTAACTTCAGTGTTTTCAATAAGTTCCAGTGACAAGCACAGTAAAAGCAAAATTAAACACATGGAACTAATCAATCTACTGGCTTCTGCACTGATAAAACTATTACTAAAGCCAAAGGACAGTAAGCTGAACAGGAAAAATGTTTTCATACATCATACTTCTGACAAAGACTAATTTTCAAGATGTAAAATTCACTCACAAACCTCAACAACAATAAAACATACAAAAAAGGGAGAAGAGCCGACTAGTCACTTTCCCAAAGAAACCATACACATGGCCAATAGGCACATGAGAAAGTGCTCATCATTGCTGGTTATCAAGGGAAATGGGGATTTCATCATATGAGAGAAACTCAAGGAGAACTTTTGTGTCAAGTGATAGCACAGCAGGTAAAGCATATACTTTGCAGATGACTGGCTCGGTTAGATCTCTCGGACTGCACTTGGTCTTCTGAGTACTGCCAGGAATGATCCCAGAGCACACAGATAGGAATAAATCAGAGCACAGCCAGGTGTGACTGCAAAACAAAACAAAACAAAACAAAACAAAACAAAACAAAAACAAAACAAAACAAAACAAAACAAAACAAAACAAAACAAAACAAAACAAAAACAAAACAAAACAGAAAAAGAGAAAATGCTTGCCTTTTTGTTCTCTCCCAAGCAATGCTCACCAGGCAAATGATTCACTGTCCTGCGGTGACGGTGACGAGGTGCCTCTCAGACCCAGTGGTTCTGGGGCCATCACGGTTACTAGCAGTGGTGCTGGGGGTCAAACAAGACATACACTCCAGCCCTTTGAATTATTTCCCTGGCCCAGCATTTTCACCTTATGGTAGTAGGCAAAAAGTGAAAAAAAAAAACCTGCTCAGTATTTGTTTGGCGATGACCATAATAGAGTCTGCGCAGACCCCAAGCGGTGTGAGGGGGCAGTCAGGCTCCTGCTCCGGAAGTGCTTTATAGGGATTGGGTGTTCATCATATCGTTCCTGTTTTATTATATGTTAAAATGATTTTAAGATTTTTGTGTTGGTTATTTGGTAGGCTATTTTGGGAATGTTAACTTGTTTTCATATACTCTAATGGTAGTTTCTTCTTTGCTTTGTGCCATTTTGGCTTTTGTAAGATTCCATAGAAATGCCCTTTTTTGTTAAGATGGGGAAATATTTATTTGAAATGAAAATGTCCATTTGAAAACAACATACTTCTGCTGGAGCGATAGCACAGCAGCTAGGGCATTTGCCTTGCATGCGGCCGGACCTGGGTTCAATCCCAGCATGCCATATGGTCTCCCGAGCACCACTAGGAGTAATTCCTGAGTGTAAAACTAGGAGTAAGCCCTGAGCATTGATGAGTGTGACCCAAAAAGAAAAAAGACTGAAAAGACTGGGATGAACCCAGAGCCATGGCAGAGCCTGCAAGCTACCCCTGGTGTATTTGATATGCCTAAAACCAGTAACAATTATAGACCTCATTCCCATGACCTGAAGGAATGGTTTGAGGCTCTTCCTCTTCCTGGAGTGAGCAGATACCCTTGGGCTACACTAGCATACAACAGTATGTATGGAGATGTTACTGGTGCCTGCTCGAGCAAATCGATGAACAATGGGAAGACTAGTGATACAAGTGAAGTGAAGTGAAAATGTCCATTACTGTGATACATCACATGAATACAAGGAAAGAAGGATCATGTAATCTATATGATCATAGATGAACCATATCTATAGGATCATATCAAATGCACATAAATTATTTGGCAAGATCCACCACCAATTCATGTTGAAAACTTCAGCATTATGGGGATCTAAGGGAGTTACCTCAATAGTAAAGGGCATATGTCACCAATCCACAGCTACTATCATATTCAGCAGTGAAAAACTAAAAGCATTAACTCTAAGACCACGCAAGGATTTCACTCTCATCACTATAATTATTATAACTAATACTTGAAGTTCTTGCCACAGAACCAGCAGGAAAATGTTTGTCATGATATTAAGGGGTTAAAGGGAAAAATGTCAAATGACATGATATTATGTACAAAACAAAATTTTCCAGAAACAGTGCTATGCAATAAAGTGTCAGCCAACAAAACCAACACAGAAATCGATTGCATTTCTGTATAAAAATAACAGGATAGAATAGGAATAAATTTAAAATAAACTAATTACAGTTGTCTCCCCAATCAAGTATCTGGAAATAAGTTTAACAAAGGAGATTAAAGACTTAACAAAACTGTAAATTGCTATTCAAATAGAAGACAGAAGACAATAGAAACATAATCCTGTTTATGGATTGTAAGAATCATTGAGGAAGGTGGGTTCTAGCCCTGGTCTGCCATCCCAGCAGAGCCTTACAAGAAGTCAGAGGAACCCCACACCATGAAGGCCACCATTTTCAATATCTGGTCTCCACAGCTCGTGAGAGCTCCACCCAGCAGAAAAGCTGATCACAAGCCCTGCTGGTGAGAGTCCCACCCTACAGTAATCTATTTCAAGCCCAAGTATGCCCGATCCAGAGACTCAGATACACAGGGCAGAGCTGTTACCAGCAATCCCTGTGCCCAGCTGATTATGAGGTGCCCAGGAGGGAAGGCGGGTTCTAGCCTTGGCCTGCCATCCCACCATAGCCTCACAAGAAGCCAGAGGAACCCCACACCATGAGAGCCGCCGTTTTCAACATCTGGACTCCACAGCTCATCAGAACTCCACCCAGCAGAAAATCTGATCTTTCCCCATCTCGCACAGCCACTTTGTGGCCACATGGTTCATCAATAAATGCTCGAGATGAGAGGCCACTACAAGAATATCCCACCCGCACAGCAGAGCCTGGCAAGTTACCTGTGTCTTATTTGATATGCCAAAAACCAATAACAATTATAGACCTCATTCTCATTACCTGAAGGAATGGTTTGAGACTCTTCATGTTACTGGAGCGAGCAGATGCCCTTGGGCTACACTGTCACACAACAGGACGTATGGAGATGTTACTGGTGCCCACTCTAGCAAATGGATGAATAACGGGAAGACAATTGATACAAGTGAAGAATCATTGAAATGTCCAGCCTAGAAAAACATTCTATAGGTTCTTTAGAGCTAGCACATCTCCCATGAGGGAGACTATATTTTAGGAATATGGGGCAAATACTGCTAAAATATATAAGGAGTAATACAATTCCAGTAATAGTCAAAGCAATCCTGAGGAATAAAGTAGAGGGGAGGTTATTTCCCCCCATACTTAAACTATGTCATAAAATTATAATAGTAAAAACTGTGGTACTGAAATAAAGGCAGACTCTCACACCTGTAGAATAGAATTGAGATCCCAGAGATAAACTCTCAGATATATGCACAGTTAATCTCTGGCAAAGGAGCTCAGCACGTGAAGAGGAGCAAGGAAAGTCCCTTCAACAATGGTGTCAGGAAAACAGGATAACCATTTTAAAAACAAGATTTTTACTTGGAATTCTATTTTGTTTATTTACTTATTTATCTATTTATTTATCTAATTAATTAGGTTTTTGGACCATACCCAGTGATGCACTCAAGAATCATTCCTGGTGGTGCTTGGGGAACCATATGGGATGCTGGGGCTTGAACCCGGCTCAGTTCTAATGCAAGTGTCCTGTGGACTTCTACTTTTACACTATATACAAAAAGGTGATTCAAATGAATTTAACCTGAATCCATAAACTACATTGAGGAAAACATAAACAGAGCTCCCTGTGCCGTTTACTTGGAACTGAGCTTTAGTGATTCAATGTCATTGAAAAAGAAAACTGAAGCAAAAAGAAATAGAACTACTTCTAAAAACCTAAAAAGTGCCACACTGTGAAAGAATTGGATAAGTATAAAGACAGTCTACTGAGTGGGAGAAAATATTCGCTCACCACACACCTAACAAAGGGTGAATATCCAAAATTAAGAAAGTAGCATAAAAACTAACAAGAAACAATGCCATCCATAAATAAGGAGAGTTGCTGAGCAGACACTTCCTCAAAGAAGAAAATATAGAAGGACAATCAATAGTTCTGTGGAAAAGTGTTCACCATCCCTGATCACCAGAGAAATGACAATGAGATAACACCTTCTACTAGTGAGATAGCACATGTCACAGAGTAGAAAAACCAGTGCTTGTGGGGACAAAGTGGACATGAGTCCTCATTCATGGTTGGTTGCAATGCCATTTGGTTCAAATTCTTTGGAGAGCAACATAGAGTCTTCTAAAAAATTAAGACTAGGGTTTCCATATGACCAAGAGATTCCACTTTTATTTTTGTTTGTTTTGGGCCACACCTGGTATGGCTTCTACCTCTCTCTGTGCTCAGGGTTCATTCTTAGTGGGGCTCAGTGGACCATATTGGGTGCTGGAGTTTAAAGCTGGGTTGGCTGCATGCAAGGCAAACAGCCTTACCCACTGTGCTCTTTCCAGCCCCTAGATTCCACTTCTTCACATCTATCTAAGAGTACAAAAACAATAACTTGAGGACCGGATTGATAGGGGGTTAAGTATAGGGGTTAAGGCCTTGCAAGAGGTTAATGCCAGATTGATCCCTGGCACCATATATGGTCCCTCTGAGCACTGCCAATAATGACTCATGACCACACAGCTAGGAGTAAGCTTTGAGAACTGCCTGGTATGCTCGGCACCCCCGCCCTCTACCAAATTAATCTTTGTCCATTGCTGCACTACACTTAATAGCCAAGACCTGGAAACAACCTTATTGCCTTTCAGCAGATGAGTGACTAAAGAAGTCGTGGTATATAAAAATACCACTCAGCTCGGAGAAAGTATGAGATCTTGCTCCCTTGCCATTCGCTGTAACTGTGATGCGCTGCAGGGTGTTGTGCCCAGTGAAGTGAGCGAGAGGGAACAGGACTCATACTGAGTGATCTCACTCATTTGTGGAGTAGAGAGAAACACAGTAAAGGAAATTAACAATAGCCAACGTAACAGACCCTGAGAATCAGACTGGTGAACTGACTACTAAATTTGTGTGTGTAGGAGTCCCAGAGGAGAGAGAGAAGCAGAGGGGATACCTACCCTCCTGAAGCTGGTGTGGTGGAGCACCACTGTTTTCTGGAACCAATATAACATTCGTCAATCACAGTGCTTCAGTATAAATACATTTTCAAAAAGGTAAAAAGTAAAAAGAGAAAAAATAATATTGTGATTTGTTTTGATGTGTATTTCAAAGAAAGGTTGAATCGATGAATGGACTACTTTTAGGCCTTTCTCTGTGCCTGTTCATGGCCTTTATTCTTTTTTACCCATTTTGTTTCATCTTAATTTTGTTGCTTTATAAGAAATAACTTTTAGTGCCTTCATTAGGACATTTGTCCTTTTATGTGGAATTTTCCTTTTTTGCCTTCAATTTGCTGTTATGTTTTTTGTCCTTATCTTGTGATTGTTATTGCTGCTGTTTTGCATATCAATTTAAAGCATTTTGCTCTGTTCTTAAATATTTTAACATTGCATGACAAAATATGGCCAGTCTTGTTAGTCTTAGCTTTCAGAAATGTGTAAAAAGAGAAAGTTTTCCTTGTCACTCTAAGATAATGGGAAAGCTTGTTTATATTTAATCTAAGCGTTTTTGTGACTTTGGTTTTCCTTTTTTAATCTTCCGTTCAGTCTATGCAGTGACTGAGGCGGGCAGCACCGCTTCTTTCTTTTACTCTATATCTCCAGGGCCTACTTGTCAAATGATGCGTGCATGAGTTTAGTAGAAAATAAATTAAGTTGGCTTTTAGAAAGTGAACTTTTGTGGAAATGTGAAAGGTTTCAGGAAGATTTCACTTTTATATCCTTGCAGAATTTTGCTTCATGTGGCTAAAGATATGTAGACGGCAGGAACACAGAATCGAGGCTGAGGAGGAAAGTCATTGACAGACACCCTTTACATGTCCTTTGAGAAGACTGGGTACAGGTTCAGAAGCCCATGAACCACTCTCAGGGTTCTTCAGCTGTTGTGCAAACAGCCATTGTGGCAAATATTGCTGACTTGAAATGAGACATGCCTTCCAGTTCTTGAAGTTTATGGCCTGATCTTGGAATGGTGAATATTTGTGTAGAAGCAAAATGAACCCAACGCTGAAGTTTGACCACTCTCTCTTGAGACTCTTATCTGGAGGGTTTACTTACCTCTATGGTGTGAAATCTGTTTCCCACTCTGAAGTTCAGAGTCTGAGACATCTTTGTATATCACAAGGGAAAGAAGGCTATTTGACTTCCTAGTCAGAGTTGGGTAATGGTGTTCTGTTACAGAAATGGAATTTTAGAACTTAGGATATTCCTCAATATGCAACTCAAGATTTAGTTGTATTTTTAAATTCTCTGTTCTGAAATTAAGAGACTTGTGATCCAGACAGGAAATGCTTTGCTTTTCTCTTTGACCAGGAGTTGAACAAGATCATTGCCAAAATTTTCCTCCTTTTTTGCTGTTGTATGTTCTATCATCTTTATTCTTAGCATTTCCCCACGAACATAAACTTTATAGTGTCCCTTATTCCATTTCCATGCTATCCATCCTCTCCCTTCCAAAATAAGTAAAATTATCCAAAAAATCCTTGTCACTTGTCACTTGCCTCCCCGTTGTTCATCGATTTGCTCAAGTGGGCGCCAGTAACATCTCCATTCATTGGGAATGGAGCTATTATTGTTACTACTTTTGGCACTTTTTTCTTGGTAATTTTCTTCAGCTGAAAATAGCAGAAAATAATACCTGCTGTTTTGACCGCCTATCCTTCACCAACTATAAGACCAAGATGACTGCCCTCCTGATGTCCTGATGGATGGATCACATCTTTCAGAAAGGCAATGGAGAAGATTATCCATGACTTCTACTCGGATCTCTTTGATAGTCACGTCTACCTGCCCACATACCAAATTCAGCAGGATGGATATATTGTTCCCAATGTTCTCTCTTATGAAATCCAACATGCCATTTCTTTGGTAAAGAAGTGAACAGTACCTGGCCCAGACAAAGTCAGACCCGAACACATGAAGAATTTGCCATCAGTACTCATCAATACACTGGCTTGGCTCTTCACAAACTACCTGTCTGAATATAAAGTGCCCTCCCAATAGAAAACCAGCAGGACAGTTCTACTATTCAAGAAGGGAGACATTCATAACATTGGCAACTATCACCCCATCTGCCTGTTGTCGTCATCTATAAGCTGTTCACTTGAGTCATTCTGAACAGGATTGGCAGAACACTAGATGAAGGACAACCATGCTGGCAAACTGGCTTCCGAAAAGGGATTTAGCACAATCGACTGTATCCACACGGTAACCAAGCTCATTGAGGTTTGTAGGAAGTTCAAGATGCCGCTCTGTCTCATGTTCATTTATTTAAAGAAAGCTTTTTGATTCTGTTGAGACCAAAGCGGTCATCGAAGCCCTAACCAAACAGGGGTGTTCAAACCCAATACATCAAGAGCTGTATTATGGATTCACCACCAGGATCTCACCATTCTACAAGGAAGTGATCATTGATGTCAAAAGAGGGGTTTGTCAGGGTGATACCATTTCACCAAAACTCTTCAGTGCCACCCTCGAGAACATCATGTGACAATTAGAATAGGAAGGAATGGGAGTGAAGATAGACGGTCGGCAACTACACCATATCTGCTTCACTGATGACATCATTCTAATAACACCAAATATTAGCCAAGCAGCACAAATGCTGGCTACTTCTACCAAGAATGTGGAAATACAGGTCTACAGCTGAATCTCAACAAAACAATGTTCATAAAAAATGAACTAGTTTCAGAGCCCCATTCACTCTTAATGAAACAAACATCTCTGAATGTAGTAGTTATGTGCACCTAGGTCGAGAAGCCAACATGATGAACGACCTAAAATCTGAGCTGCACAGGAAGAAGAGAGCAGCATGAAATGCCTTCAAGAGTATTGAAGAAATAGCTAAAAGGGCAAAGAACCTCCTGCTCAGGCATATCTCTTCGACTCTATCATTCTCCCTGCATTAACATATGATTCAGAGACCTGGGCCCTACAGTAGCAGGATGAGAATGCTATTCAGGTCTCCCAAAGAGGAATTGAAAGAGCTATGCTTGGAATATTACTCCTCACTCAAGTGAGAGAAGGAATCTGGAGTTCCGACCTCCATCGATGATCCAGAATCAGGGACGCTGTCTTGTTTGCAAAGGCATCAAAAGTCAGATGGGCTGGACATGTAATGTGATTTTGAGTTTACCGCTGGACTAGAGCTATTACTGACTGGACCTCACGGACGTCAAAAGATCACATGGCCGCCCACCTACAATATGGTCAGACTTCTTTGTCAAGACCTGAATGAATGATTTGAGGCTCTTTGTATTCCTGAAGCAAGCAGATGCCATTGGGCTACACTGGCACATGATAGGGTCAAATGGAAATGTTACTTGCGCCCACCTGAGCAAGTTGCCAAATAACGAGATGTCAGTGATCTAGTCAAGTGATCAAGTTTTGACTCAACAAAAGTTGTCAGATAATTTTAACTAATGTACACAAAAGTGCTTTGTAAGTAATATGCTCTATGCAAACATCCACTTGGGCATTTACTTTTAAGAACAACATATAAGTACTGTTAAAAAAACTTTCTGGAGCTTAGATGCACTTGGATTATGTTGAAGAATGGAGCAAGTGTATGCTGAAAGTATGAAAATTTTGTTCAATAGTTATAAGGTTGAGGGGTTGGGAGATAATACAGTGGGTAAAGCACCTGCTTTGCATGTGACTAGCCCAATTTAGATCTTCGTCACCCCATATGATCCCCTGACCTCATCAGGAGTTAATTCCTGAATGGAGATCCAGCAGTAACCCCTGGGCACTTCTGGGTGTGCCACCAAGACAAAAAAAAATAGTTAAAAAGGTTGATCATGTCTCCTATGATGATGTTAAAAAGTGCTCTTCTCCAGAATTTTTTCCTTACACTTATTTTTTTTTAGTGCATCTGTCTTAGATTTTAGGATTCCCGGAGGTCTCGGCCAGTGAAGCACTGGCTGTTTTTCAGGCAGTTGGAGAGTTCTGGAGGGGAGGGAGGGGTTTGGAGCTGCCAAAAGGAGCTGACTGCAATCAATGCTCTGTAATGAATGCAGGAACATGGCCCTTCATTCTTTTCAGTATTGATGGGGATCATGCTTAGCAAATGAAGAGCTGGATGAACCTCTTTAGATGGTTCTTTGGGAAGTATTTCTAATTTCTAGTTATTTACAAAGCAGTATGCCCCTGAAGGCTTCATCGTGACATGACTTAGCAAAGTTATGGCAAAATTCTTAACCATGTTAGAAAACACATCACTATCTTATGACAGTAACTAAAAGTCACTCTTAAAAATATTTTAGGCACTGTGATTTACAATAGTGATTATGGCAAGGTTTAATTCAGAATTCAGAAATTCAGAAAATATCCCAACACCACACCCTCCACCAGATAGTCAGCTTTCCTGCACCACGTTACTATTCGCATGTTATTATGCATCGTTCTTTCTTTCTTTCTTTCTTTCTTTCTTTCTTTCTTTCTTTCTTTCTTTCTTTCTTTCTTTCTTTCTTTCTTTCTTTCTTTCTTTCTTTCTTTCTTTCTTTCTTTCTTTCTTTCTTTCTTTCTTTCTTTCTTTCTTTCTTTCTTTCTTTCTTTCTTTCTTTCTTTCTTTCTTTCTTTCTTTCTTTCTTTCTTTCTTTCTTTCTTTCTTTCTTTCTTTCTTTCTTTCTTTCTTTCTTTCTCTTTCTTTCTTTCTTTCTCTCTCTCTCTCTCTCTCTCTCTTTCTTTCTTTCTTTCTTTCTTTCTTTCTTTCTTTCTTTCTTTCTTTCTTTCTTTCTTTCTTTCTTTCTTTCTTTCTTTCTTCCTTCCTTCCTTCCTTCCTTCCTTCCTTCCTTCCTTCCTTCCTTCCTTCCTTCCTTCCTTCCTTCCTTCCTTCCTTCCTTCCTTCCTTCCTTCCTTCCTTTCTTCCTTCCTTCCTTCCTTCCTTCCTTCCTTCCTTCCTTCCTTCCTTCCTTCCTTCCTTCCTTCCTTCCTCCCTTTCTAGTCAGAACATTATCATTTCTCATCAGGTGATTGTTGTAGTCTCATCTTGTTTATACTACTTACTTACAATTCATTCTCTAGTTAACCATTGTTGGGTCATTAGCATAAAGCATATCACATAATCCTCCTTTTAAAAATCTTCAAACGATTTCAGGTAAAATAAAATATTTAAAAAATAAATAAAAAAAATCTCAAAGCATAATCCAAACTTATTATTTATGGTGGGTATAGAAAGTGTAAGAATAAAAAATTAAAAAAGGATTTACTGACCATAGACCTATGAGAAAAAAAGTATTCAAACAAAATAAAAACTTATGAAAGGGGCTACTGGGTCTAGGATGGTGTGGTCTTCTTTCCAGAGGACCTGTTTTCTTCTTTTGACCTTCTTGCACATTCTAGAAATATTGGTCTTTTTACAGTGTCTCTCACTCAGTTCCTATTGTGCCATGATTTTTACTTTAAGTTTCTCTCTTTTTTTGGCCAGATCTTTTTATGTTAGTTTATCTTCTCTCTTTAGCCTCAACTGAAAGGATACCTATTCAGAGAGATTTGCTCTGACCATCCAAAGTATATTGACTTATCCTTATGGTTATCTCATAGCCATGTTTCCTTGCTAGCATTTAGGATATATACTCTTATTTTATTTCTGGGCATGGGTAGTTTATGCTGCATCCAAGAGTGCTCAGGGTCTACACTTGGAGTTTGTTCCCAGCAATTCTTGGGAGACAAGCAATGACAAGGCTTGAATCAAGGCCTTATGCATGTGCCCCCTGCCCTTCGTGCTGTTTCCCTCGCATTGTAACCGTATTTTGATATGCTGTGTATGCTTAATTCTTCTCTCCTCCTGGATTGTCAATACATGAGGATAGATTTGTGATACACATGGTGCTGACCACAGTGCTTAGCATAGCACACAAATACTTAGTGAGCAAATGAGTAAGTTCATATGTCTTATTACATCAGTTAAATTTATTGGAAGGGCAAGTAAGAGAAATAATACAGGAGACTGGGCTCAAATTAGAAAGGAAACAGTATGGAAGTGTAGAAAGGTTTATGGATACAGACTGAGGAGCTCTGGTTTATAGTCCTGGCACATCACGGATTGTCTTTGTTTTCCTTAAGCCCTACCTTTTATAGAAGGAGGTGTCTTCAAGTTCTGATACTATAGGGTTCTTTAGGTGCCATAAGGAATATAATGTAAAATACTCTAAGCTCTGTCATATTAGTTATCCTTATAATTTTATGACACTTAATCTGCAGCTGGTATAGTTATTGTTTCCATAAACAGAGATATAGTTTGAAGGGTAAGAGTGGGAGTTTATGAATATTATTTAGAATTTCAATCTTTTAGTAATTCTAAGGAATGGGCATCCCTGTGGATTATTCAAGACAGAGGAATGGGGTTACACAAATTAAGTACAACGTGAGGGATGATCTAGAAGATTATTTGTCTTTTTGGCTAGTTTCTTTACTACATATATAAAAGGTTTTGGGTAATTTTTCAATAAAACTACTCCTTGAGAGAAATTAAAATCACATTTCTTTGTATAATAATGAGTATGTGTAGAAAGAAGAGACACCGATCTCTGTGTAGTGTCAGGGATCAAACTCTGGGATTCACGTGTGAAGTATGTTCTCTACCAGAATTCCGTATCCGTAGTATAAACTCTACCATTTTAGACAGAGGCACAGATTGTAGGAGAAATCCATGAAATTAAATACTACCATCTCATTCTTCAAAGTTTTTATTAAAGTTATAGAAAAGTGGGGCTGGAGCAATAGCACAGTGGTCGACCCGGTTTGATCCCCGGCATCCTATATGGTTCCCTGAGTACCGTCGGGAGTAATTCCTGAGCAAAAAGCCAGGAGTAACCCCTGAGAATCTCCGGGTGTGACCCAAAAAGGCAAAAAAAAATTAGAAAAGTAAGATTTTTTTAAACTTGGAAATTGTGGAATACTTGTCAATTCTGCCCTGTCACTATAAATGCAAATATTGTTTAACTTTAAAGTTACTTAACTGATGATAAATAATTTTATGTAGATCTGTGTAACATATCCTGAGTAAACATGCTTGATGGTTTTAGACTGGTTGAAAAGGGACTGCTATATTATACATAAAACTAGGTACCAAATATTTATTTGGCCATTCTTTGCTGAATCTTTCATTATCCTCTGCCTATTAAAGTGTTCTTGGTCTTACAAATTTGTAACTTTCTAACATTAGCTTTAATGCTAATTGGAATATTAATTAGAGGTAGCA
The DNA here is from genome assembly GCA_021461705.1 of Cryptotis parvus. Classification (NCBI taxonomy): domain Eukaryota; kingdom Metazoa; phylum Chordata; class Mammalia; order Eulipotyphla; family Soricidae; genus Cryptotis; species Cryptotis parvus. Next base: position 18,316 of record JAJIBD010009210.1, read on the forward strand.
TAAAATAACAAAGCAGACTGTTTCCAGATTAGACCTCAACCTAATCAGTGGCTTAATTCTGTCGCTTCCACTTTATGAAAGAAGACAAAGAGAAGCAAAGAGAGAGGATGTAACTTAGTTCGTGCCCTGGAGAATGTCAGTAATAGAGTGAAGGACAAGGAGTAAGAGCCACCAGGGCCCTGGGTGGCTGGGTTGCTCTTATCAGACTGCAGACATTTTACACTTGTGCAGTGAGGAATTAATTGTTTTGCCATGGAAGACTATTGATTTAGATTTGTGGTCAGGAACAGGAGATGGAGTGTGCAATGGTATGCAGCTTCAAACAGCTATGATTAATCTTGGAGACATAGAGATCCAGAGGGGATTGCTAAAGAAGAAGTGGAGGAAGATAAAGTAAGGCTTGAGGGGTGCATGAGAGAGCTTCTTAATAATAGCTTTGGGATTTCTGGGTTGTAGTGAACAGCCTCATGTCCACATACCCACTCAAATGTACATAGTTTCCTCTGAATTTTCCAGAAGGCTCTTTTCTCAATGTTTACTCATTTCAGCATGGTTTTCCCTCCTCAGTCAGTTGAAACATACTCAGTGTTATAATGTAGATGCCAAATACATGTTGAAATGCAGGCAAGCAAAAAGTCCCACTTTCATCTGATCCTCTGGAGATAAAACAGATTAGAAAATCTAGATGCTTAAGAAGAGAAAATTCCACATCCTCTAGGCTGTGAAACAATGTCATATTTATTAGGATTAGACTATTATTTTAAAAAAGGGAAATAGGGACTGGAGAGGTAGTACACCAGAAAAGGCACTAGCCTTACACACACCAACCTGGGTTCGATTCCTGGCACCACATTTGGTTTCCTTATCTACACCAGGAGGTGATCCCTTAGCACAGACCTAGTAGTACATCTATGTGTGGGACTCACCGGGCACTCCCCCAAACTCAAGGAAAAATCACAACTGTTGGTTGGAGAGAAAATTGGAATCCTTTTGTACTTCTGGTGGGAATGCAAAATAGTGCAAATGGGAAACTGTGAAGGTCCCCAGTTTTTTTAAAAAGTAATTAACATAGCAGTTCAACCTCTTGGTATAAATCCAAAGGACCCCAGAGTAGGAAATGCAACCAAGATGTGAAAATGTGTTTTCAAAATATTAGCATGTTCACAAAAATCAGATCAAAATGGATTAAAATCTCAATATCAGACCTGAATCCATAAAGTACATTGAAGAAGACATAAGAAAAATCCTCTATGACATTGAAGCTAAAGGCATCTTCAAAGGTGAAACATCACTAACAAAGCAACTAGAAGAAAAGATAAACATATGGGACTCTGGGAAGCTAAAAAGCTTCTGCACCTCAAAAGAAACAATGACCAAGATACAAAGACAGTCCACAGAATGGGAAAGAATATTCACCCAATACCCATCTGACAAGGGGTTAATATCCAGGATATATCAGGCACTGGTAGAACTTTACAAGAAGAAAACAAACAACCCCCATCAAAAAAATGGGGAGAAGAAATGAACAGAAACTTCAGCAAGGAAGAAATGCGAATGGCCAAAAAACATGAAAAAATGCTCATCATCACTAATCATCAGAGAGATGCAAATCAAAACAACAATGAGATACCACTTTACACCACAGAGACTGGCACATATTCAAAAGAGCAAGAATAACAAGTGCTGGCGTGGATGTGGGGAAAGGGGAACACTCATCCATTGTTGGTGGGAATGCAAGCTGGTACAGCCTTTCTGGAAAACAATATGGACATTCCTCCAAAGACTAGAAATTGAACTCCCATTTGACCCAGCCATACCACTCCTGGGAATCTACTTTGGGAAACCAAAAATACGCAACAGAAACACCATCCCTGCTTTTATGTTCATAGCAGTATTATTCACAATAGCCAGAATCTGGAAACAACCAGAGTGTCCAAGAATTGATGACTGGATAAAGAAGCTTTGATACATCTACACAATGGAATACTATGCAGCTGTTAGAGAAAAATGAAGTTATGAAATTTGTCTATAAATGGATGGACATGGAGAAGATCATGTTGAGTGAAATTAGCCAGAAGGAGAGAGACAGATATAGAATGACTACATTTATTTGCATGACATAAATATATATGTACATATTATAATACCAATATCCAAGGTCAAGTGAAACATGTATCAGGAGGTCTTGTCAAGGGTGGAAATTATCCAAACGTGTGGGAGTCAGAGGCTAGGTAAGACAGAAAATGGAACAGTGTGCTAACAATTGTCGAAAGTACTAATACCAACCTAGAACTGAGCATTAAATACAGACAAAAAGATAAACATGACAACCCTTTAATGTATGTTCTGTAATCCATAGTCTGGAGGGGAAGGAAAAGAGAAAGAGATAGAGAGAAAGGGAAAGAAATAAAGAATCTGCCATGGAGGCAGTCTGGGGGAAGGGGGAGGGAATTGGGGACGTTGGTGGTGGGAGATGGGCACTGGTGGAGGGATGGGTGCTGGAACACTGCATGACCGAAACCCAAATATGAACATCTTAGTAATTGTATATATCACAGTGGTATAATAAAATACTTAAAAAAGAAAATATTAGCATGTTGATGAAAAATTGAAGGCACAGATAAAAGAAATCTATTCTGGGGCCAGAGTCATAGTGCAGTAGTAGGTCAGGCACTTCAGTTGCGTGCTGCCAACTCAGGTTTGATCCCAAGCATCTTATGTGGTTCCCTGAACACCACCAGGAGTGATCCCTGAGTACAGAGCTAAGATGTGACCCAGAAACAAAACAAAAGGAAATCTACTTTGTGCTCATCATTGGAGAAGTGTTATTATTAAAATGTCCAGAGGAATGCCCATATTGTTTTCTAAAAAGGGCTGGACCAGTCTGCACTCCCACCAACAGTGAATGAGAGTCCCTTTTCCCCAACATCCATGCCAGCACCGGTTGTTCTTGCTGTTTTGGATGTGTGCCAGTCTCTGTGGTGTGAGATGGTACCTCATTGTTTTGATTTGCATCTCCCTGATGGTTAAAGTTGAAGAGCACTTTTCATATGCTTTTTGGCCATTCGAATTTCTTCTTTTTGGAAGCTTCTGTTCATTTCTTCTCCCCACTTTTGATGGGGTTGGCTGTTTTTTTCTTGTGAAGTGCTACCAGTGCCTGATATATCAGAGGACTGGCTAAAGAAACTGTGGTTCATCTACACTATGGAATACTATGCAGCTGTCAGAAAAGATGAAATTATGAAATTTACCTGCAAATGGATGGACATGGAGACTATCATGCTGAGTGAAATTAGTCAGAAGGAAAAGGACAGATATAGAATGACTGCATTCATTAATAGGATATAAATAGATACCAGTGTTTTACTAAGTGTGGGAAATGGTAATGGCAGATTAAAACTCACTATTGAATATACACAAAAAGACTTAAGTGATAAACTCTAAATATCTGCAGTGCAAGCCACAATGTGTAAAAAGAAGAGGGAGAGAGATGCAGAGAGAGACAGAGAGAGAAAGAGAGGATACTGGGGTACCTGCTGTTGAGGCAGCCTGGGGGTGGGAGGGAGAGGGTGGGGTACATTGGTGGTGGAAATGGGGCACTGGTGGAGGGATGGGTGCTGGTATACTGTATTACCAAGAACCAATTATGAACACCTTTGTAATTGTATGTCTCACGGTGGTATAATAAAAAATTTAAAAAAGTCCATATCACTTAAATTTATTTATAAATTAAACTACTTTAAACGTATAGTGATTTTTATCATCAAAATGTGATGCTTTCTGAGAAATAGAAAAACAATCCTAAAATTTGTATGGCATCACAAATGATCTAGAGTAGTCAAAGCATCTTGAGAAGAGAACAAGACTGGAGGCAACATATTTGCTCATTCCAAATTATATCACAAAGCTACAGTAATCAAGACAGTATGACAGTGCCATAAAGACAGACATGTAGATACAGGAAACCAAATGAAAAGCTTAGAAGTAAATGCATGCATTTATGGTCAACTAATTTATAACAGAAAAGTCAAGAAAACACAATGAAAGGACAATCTCTTGAATAATAAATATTAGGAAAGCTGGATAATTGCATGGGAAGCAATAACAGTAGGTTGCTATTATTTACCATAGCCCCAAATCAGTTAAAAATAGATTAAATACTTGAACATAGGATCTGAAACCATAAAAGTCCTTGGTCACTTGATCACTTGACATCCCGTTATTCATCAATTTGTTCGAGTGGGCGCAAGTAATGTTTCCATTTGTCCCTGTCATGTGCCAGAGTAGCCCAATGGCATTTGCTTGCTCCAGGAATACAAAGAGCCTCAAGCCATTTGTTCAGGGTCTTGATGAAGAAGTCTGACCATTTTGTAGGTGGGCAGCCATGTGATCTTTTGACATCCCGTGGGATCCAGTCGGTAATAGCTCTAGTCTAGTAGTCATCTCCAAATCGCATTACATGTCCAGCCCATCTGATTTTTGATGCCTTGGCAAACGAGACAGCGTTTCGTTTGCGTTATCTCTGACTCTGGATATTGACGGAGGTTGGAATTCTGGATTCCTTCTCTCACTTGAGTGAGGAGTGATATTCCAAGCATAGCTCTTTCGATTCCTCTTTGGGTGAATAGCATTCTCATCCTGCTTTCATAGGCCCCAGGTCTCTGAGGCATATGTTAATGCAGGGAGAATGGTGGAGTCGAAGAAATGTGCCCAGAGTCTGAGGTTCTTTGTCTTAGATGAAAATATAGTTGACAGACTTTCTAACATCAGCCTTGTCAAGATTTAATCATTAATTTAATAAATTAATTTATTTAATTAGCAGTTTATAAGAATGTAAATGTTCCTATATTTTGGGGGTACAGTGTCACCACACTACCCCACTGCACAATGATCTATTTTTTTCCTGGACACTAAATGCGAAAGTAAGAAAAATGAAAATAAAGTGCTGGAGAAATAATATGGATGGGCGGGTGCTTGCCCTGCTTTCAGGGTCAACCCAGGTTCCATTCCTGGCATCCCATATGTTCCCCTCAACCCCACCAGAAGTGCTTCCTAAACACAGAGTTAGGAGTAAGCCTTGTGCATAACAGGGTGTCTCCTGGCCCCAAAATAATAATCACACGCAAATAAAAAAAGAAAAGAAGCAAGGACTATACAAACAAGAAAACAATATACATGCAAGTCATATATATGATAAAGAATGTCTAAAATATATAAGAAACTTGTATATATGTATATATACTTATATATAAATCTCAATCATATACATAGCAAATAGAAATCAATGACAAGACTCCAAATAATCCAATTAAAAATGAGCATTTCAACTGAACAGCCATTTTATTTCAGAATACAAGGTGGGCAGACATGGGAAAAGAAAGATGTTCTGCAACACTGATCATCAGGAAAATGAAAAGAATGACTTTTCTATAAAGAAGACTACTTGTTCTTTTGTGTTTTTTCAGGGGGATGTCAGGACATATCACTTTTTTTTTTTGCACTGATCAGATCTTACTCCTGGCTCCACCGGGATCACTCCTGGCAGGGCTCAGGGTTCTGGGGACCAAACTCAAGTCTGCTGCAGGAAAGGCAAGTGCCCTACCCACACTTCCTTATCTTTAGCTCAGGAATATTAAATGAAAAGCTACAATGAGATAACAGCTCATTTCTTGTTGAACGACAATGATTAGAATACAGGAGATAAATACTGGTGTGGGTATGGAGAAAAGACCTGTGTTCGCTGTTGGTGGGTAAGTCAGTTGAAACAATTCAGACAAGAACTACCAAATGATCCACTGATCCCACTTTTTGCTTTTTTTTTAAACTAAGTTATTGTCTTGAGATTAGATATGTACTACTACGTTCATTATAACAGTGTTGAAGTTGTATATATTGTGCCTATTTCATTGGCTAAAGACTTGAATAGGCTTCAGTAATGGATTATAGGAAATGTGATCAACACACACATGCACATACATGCTCACACACATTCACACATGCATGATTATCATTTTAAAGGTTATCAGCTTTAAAAATATAAGAACTCCTGGGGCCAGAGCGATAGTCCAGTTGGGTAGGTTGTTTACCTTGCATGTGGTCAACCCAGTTCGATCCCCAGCATCCCATATGGTCTCCCGAGCACTGCCAGGAGTAATTCCTGAGTGCAGAGCCAGGAGTAATCCCTGAGCATTGTCGGGTGTGACCCTCCCCCCCAAAATATAAAAAACTCATATTTGCAACAAATGGGCAATTCCGGAAGGCATTAGAATATATGAAATAAGCCAAAGACAAATATTACATGGTGCCATTTCTAAGTAGAAGAAAAAGAATCAAGCTTGTAGAAACAGATTGGAAATGTCTTGGATGAGGTGGAATAACGAGGGAGAGGCTGGTAAAAGTGTGTACACTTTTAATTAGGCTACGATTAAATCCTGAGCATGTGATGACTATAGTTGATTTATAATGCTATGATTGATAATTAAAATTCGTGAAGGGAGTAGACCTAGGTGTACCTACCCAAACAGAACAGAACAAAACCGACGTAAATATGTGAAATGATGGATGTGCTAATTTACTTGATGAGAGGGAATATTTTCATAACGTAAAAGTGCATCAAATCATCACATCACACGCATGTAATACTTTACTCTTTTGACAATATGCTGATAAATCTGGAAATGATGGAAAGTAAGGAATTTGAATATTTCATATGCCCATTTTCCCCATAACATCATCACTTAATAGTAGCCAAAAGGTGGAAACAATCCAGTTGTTCACCATCAAATAAATGGATGAACAAAATGTCTTTTTCTCTCTGTACATATAATATATTATATTATATTATATGTTTATATTTATTTTATATAAATGTATTATATTGACATAATATATAATATACATAGTATATAATAGGTATATAATATATACTTATATGTATATATGTATGCATAATATATATGATATGTATATATGTATATATATTTATAAGTATATTATATAAAACATATATAACGTGTGTGCATAATATTTGGTCTTTGACTGTTATTTGGTCCTTGAGTGGAAGGAAACTCTGATCAATGCCAGAGCATGGAGGAATCTTGAGGATATTGCACTAAGTAAAAAAAAAATATCATGTGTTTCCATTTCCATGAATTCTTCAGAGGTATAGAATGCATAAAGACCAAATAAAACAGTGGTTGTCAGGAGCTGGGGAGTAGAAATGAGGACTATTGTTCATGGACACAGCGTTTCAGTTTGGGAAGATGGAAAGAATTCTGGAGGGGTAGAGGAGATGGTTGTGTGGCAATCTAAATGTGCTCACCATTACTGACAGCAGCTTCAATCAAAATGGCCTTATGGTCAATTTATACGAGATGCATTTGACCACATTAGTAATGAAAATTAAGAAAGGAGAAACGGAGAGGACAGGTATACAAGGGGCTACTTAGCGCTCTGTACTTCTGATGGCATTGCTGGTGGAACTGGCACCCCACCAGGAAGAGTGAGGAGAAGAACGGTAAGAGGAGCTGCACTTGGGTGTTACTTAGTTTTGTCTCTGAAGAATTATTTTGTTCTACGCATTCCGTTGGCATTCATGGGATGCTGAAAATGTCGCCCTGGTGTCCTTCAAATTGATCATAACCCTCAAGCCCATGGAGACATCCGTCTCCCTTGCTCTGACAAAAATCTGTCTTTACACTGTCATTAAAGAAAGTGGTGATTTTAGATCTTTTGTTTCTTTTTTGTCTCTTTCATTTGCCAACAAAAGAGTTGTCAAAAGTAATGTTTATAATAATTTAACGGATTATTTGCTTATTAGATATTAATCATTCTGCCGTGCCTAGGGCTCATGCTGGTGCTTTGCTGCTAGAACAGTGATTCTGATCTCAATTAGATTATGTCTCTCTCCTTTACCTCCCCATAAATCATTCCGGCAAACTGAAATTAACAGCTACTGGAGCGCATTAATAATCTGCCTCACACATTGGAAAATGCATTAGCCGGAACCCTCCCATCGCTCTGACTGTTAAGCACATCATTTTGTTTATGAAATATAAACATTTCATGGACGAGCTCTCCCACATTTCTCTGGGCCTGTGACAGCTAAAATGATTGCACACAATTGCCAGTCAGTCATGCGCCCAAATAAAGTTTGTTTAAAGTCATGGTTCTGTGACTGCCCCATTTTCTCAGGCTTTAAAAACCTACAATAAATAAAAAAATCCCCGTTTTCATGAAAATAATAATAATACTGAAAAGTTGATACCTCACACGTGTATAGTCCTGTGCATAGTTTACAAAGTGGTCTCACACTGCGATGCCTGTGCGCTAACAGGGGCTGTTATTTGTCACATTTTATTTTTCCCGCAGGGAAACTAAGGCTAAGAGGTGATTTGATCAAGGTCACACAGCAAGTGGTGAAAGGAGGTCTAGAGTCCAGGATTTGACTGTAAGTTTCATGGTCTTTCCAATGTTCTACATTCTATATTATAAACCACTATATATAAATTCATTTGATTTCTGTCTGGAAAATCTATCAGTAGTCCTGTGCTCTTCAACAGCGATAAGTGATGTCTTTATTCTTACAGACTGAAGAGCAAAAGCAAGAAAAATTAGGGGTAAATGTACCAGTGTTTTTATTTTAATTTATTGCATTTGTTCATTGCATCAATTATATCCTGCTGTGTAATTCAGTGATGATGTGCACAGAGAAAAGTGGACATTTAACATATTATCAGCAGCATTTTTTCTTTTATAGATACCTTCTGTGAGTGATTCAAAACATAACTTTTTTTTAAATCTCAATAGCAAATATATTGGCATAAATCACTTTGATCACAGCAAAATTCAGATGGCAGAAAAGTTTGTTTGCTTTTTTGTGTTGGAATGCTCAGGCAATTTTTATGGTGAGGTTAAATAAACTGATTATTAAATAAATTGATCATTAGTCAACAAGTATTGAAGATCATTAGAAATACTGACTTACTGCATATATTGGTTGATTTAATGTGGCAACTCAACAACAGCCCAGTTACAAATGAAAAATTGAAGTTTGTTTGAATTAAAAAATTATTTGTTGAAAATTTAGACTTAGGAAAAATTTATTAAGGTCCATTATTATGCTTATTGTTTATCTTGAACAGTTCTAGAGTTGTGACCTCTTATATGGTTAACCTTGCTAAACTTGATTTTATTATCTAGAAATTGAGAATAATTTACACATTTCCTTAGTCTTAACGTGTGGATTAAATGGGGGAACATATCAGATAATATATATACATATATAGTTACTAATACATTTTTTTGAATCACATATCATTTTTCAGGAGTTGAGCAGACTATTATGAGGTGTGTGTGTGTGTGTGTGTGTGTATGTATGTGTGTGTGTGCGCCACGTGTGTGTATAGGAGTTCAGATAGCTGAGAAAACCTACACTGTCTTGACAGATTACTGGCTGATGCTATGGCTTCTTTTCTCCCTTTGTCTCTACCTCCCAAAGACTTAGCCATTCAGTTGTTAAACAAGAATGGAAAAGTCTTTTGTTGATTTTCATAGTCTGTGAATATATGTTAAAAGGCTGCACATGCAAATAATCAAGTTTGAATCCTAAGCTAAGAATAAAATCCACATATATTGATAGTGGGTTGTAAGAACTTTGAGAACGACACTGATGTCTCTGAGTTACCAGCACTGCCAATGGAGTTTGGCCTGCAGTAGGCATGAATATTTATCTCATGAATATTTATCTCATGATCCAAAAAAGTCAGATATCTTAAATATGCTTCCATTGAGCAAAATATTTTTTCTGCATTCTCCTTTTATCTTGTTTTCATCTTGAGCCAATAGATCACAGGGAACAGAAACTCACCAGATCACCAAAGCTATCTCAGCCCAAATAAAAACTCTTCTTTGTGGGGTAGAAGAAGGTACTTCTGGCCATGCTGGGGGTCACGTGAGTCTGTGGCTCCTACATGCAAGGCAGGCACTCCAATCCTTTGAGCCATCTTCTCTCCCCCCCACTCACCCCCCCACCACCAGCAACCAAAATCTAAGATAGCCTCATTCAGAAGTCTTGACTAGTAATGCCCGTTTGTTTCAAAAGAGTTTGTTCTCCAGAGGATTTAGGCTCATTATAGTAATGATGTTTAAACAACTTTGTAAAAGCTCCTTTGACAATATGTTGTAATACATCTTAATATTATGGGTTTTCATAATTATATATGTTTTTGCATAAATGCATATACATTTTCATTACAGGAAAGAAATAACTTGTCACCTGTCACTTGTGTTCCCGTTGTTCATGGTTTTTGCTCAAGCGGGCGCCAGTAACGTCTCCATTCATTGGGAATGAGGTCCATTATTGTCACTGTTTTTGGCATATTGAATACATCACAGGTAGCTTGCCAGGCATTACGTTTTATTGTACTTTATTATTGTTTTGTGATTAGTTTTGCTGGGATCGAAGGCAGGACTTACAGGTGCAAGATAAGTTTTAGTTTTTGAGTAGAATTAGTGAGATTATAAAAATCCTTGAACTTTGAAGTGCAATTGTGGAACATAGGGGCTGCTATTTCCTCTGTAGGTGAAAGTATAACTGTGTTCTTTGAATGCTTATTAAGCATTGCTGATCTTTGTTTCTTTTATCCTTTGGAACCAGGTGAAGAACTATTGTTGTGGTCTTCTGGGGGGTCTTCAAAGATAGGGTATTTAAGGACTTTCAGCCAGCGTTGATTTGGAAGTAAATAATTGCTTTAAAAGTGGTGCATGAAATGAAGTAGTTTTTGTACCATCTATGCTACTTTTAAGCAATCTTTAATGAGTGCAATATAGCAAAGCAATAATTGAATTGGTAATGTATTTGTCTTCCTGTTAAAAGCTCTTTTCTCAGCTCAGCTTCAGGAGAGGGTCATTTGGAAAGCGTGCATTAGGTATGCGTGATACATGCAATATTACGTGGTACTGCCAAGTATCTTTTGGAGAGGCAGCTTCTATGCATGTTTAATAACCAATCTTTAAATGTCAAAGTTGCGGTCATTTTTAAGAAAAAAAATCCATATTTTGGACTAAATGTCATTTCAGATAACCCAGCTATTTGAGAGCTCCACAAGGGTTTTTTAAAAAGGCAAAAAGCCAGATCCCATATGCTTTGACTTATTTTTGCATTTCCATAACTTGATAATGACCAAACCTAACTTCCCAGAAAACTGAAAGTAAAATTTGGGTTTGGAGCTAAGACCTGATGATTCTTGCTTCATCCTCAAGAAAACCTTCAGTTTAGTTATAAATCCCCGAAAATCCAGTTTTATAATAGAAATGCTAAGAGGCTCTGCCATTTTAACAGCCAGACCCAAGACTGCTTTAAAAGGGTGTACACACCTATAATATGCATATATCAGGAGATTATACCACCTCACAGTGATAAAATATGATAGCACTGATAAAAATTAGTTTCATACTATGTTGAACAAGACCGTCCCTCTGTCTTTTTGGATTTCTCTAAGACTCGCTTATGATGTCCAATTTTGTGCCCAGGAATATACTCGATGCAGTCAAGACTGGCTGTCTTGACTTGGGTTGTAGAGCACTTCATTAAATACCTAACAATATATGTGAAAACTAGATTCTATCTCTTTTCCCCTTGTTCTAATAAAAATATTGCTTGACATGAATAGAATCTCTTATTTTTTGTTTTTTTTTTTCAGCCATTCCTAACCCCTTTCAGGACTTACTCCTGGCTCCTTGGTCAGGGATCACCCGGTGGGACTCGGGGACTTTATGTGGGAGTCTGTGATAGAACCTAGGTCAGCAACGGGCAAGGCAAGGCAAGAGATCCACTGTACAGTCTTTCCAATTTGAATGGGATCTTAATTTTTTAGTTTATGTCCAGTGCATCCCTTGCAAAGTGTGACTTAAATAGATGCATATTTACGCAGATTGCATTTAAAGAGAAGCGCAATCCAGTGAAAAGACTATTCAATGAATGTTTAAAGGAAATTTCATGTGAACCTAAGACTTAACTTTTCAGTGAATCACCTCACAATATGATGGCTATTTGTTTCTGTCTTCAAATTTCATTAAATTTTATAAAGAAAGATCAGTATATCTTGGTACCAACAGACCTACAAGTCTATCTAGTGAAGTAGTTCTTTACTATAAAGATGGGCAATGGTAAACACACACACACACAAACATACACACACTCCTAGACACTGACCCTATTAATTCTTATTTCTAGTCCATCTCTGTCCTTTTCAGGAGAGGCAATAAATCTTTGCTCCCCAAATGAACAGCAAAAGGGAAAAATAATGTTAGGAGTGCCTACAACTTGTCAAATCAAATGTTAGTGAATCATGTCTTTTGAGGAAATGGTTTGCCGGAGAAGCACTTTTTTTCTTTCTTCTTTTTTTTCTATTTCTTTTGCTACAAGAGACTGCAGGAGGACAGTTATCATCCCCTCCCCTTCCTTGCTGTCTTCTAACACTTGGGCAATGCTTGGGGATCACTGACAAGTGAGTTCTCGGAGGAGATGGGAACAGGCACAATGGCTGTCTACACCCGTATGTCACGTATCTTTATCATGTCTTGAACCTGAAGCTAGAATCTTTGCCCTCTGAAGAGAAAACAAGCTGTAATTGTGACGAGTGTTTTTGTCTCTTCATTACTGCATACCTTCATTATAGGTATTTTTGTCTCTTTGTTAACTAAATAACATGATGCAGAAATTCTAATGGGCAAGATACAAGTGCTTATAGACTTTGAGATTCATTTCCCCCATTTCCTTGCAATGCAGACAGCCATTTTATTTTTTTCATAAAGAATGGGATTCCCAAAGGTGAATGATGGATGAATCTTAAATGGTTGGTGCTCAGTTTGAAAAAGTACCTGGAGTTGGGCTGTTTCACTGCATTCATACAGATCTTTATTATTACTTAGCATTCATACAGCATTTGGTATTTGCAAAGGGTTTCACACTCATTTTTATAAGCTATTCTTCACACCAATCCTGAGAGGCAGGTTCATTTTCTTCAATATGCAGCTGAGAAGACATGGCAGAGGGATAGTCTAGCTTTTGTGTTCAGCGCTTGCGACCCCACACACGGCAAGGTTTAGGGCTAAGTACTCTAATACTCATTTGTATTACTAGGGCTTATTGACAAGTGCATATTTTCAGGCTGAATTTACTCATAAAAGGGATTTATATCTTACAAAGGCCCAGTTTCTAGGAAAGGAGTCATTGCTAATGTGAACAGGAGGCTATGGCAAAAAAAAATTATTTCTTGGAACAGTCAAGGATCTCAGCTCTTTGGTGCCTACATGAGTAGGTTTCTTTAGAGAAAGAATAGACTGGGAAACAGTTTAAATGGATTAGATTTAAAGGACATCATCCTTCTTAACCCCCCACCCATTTTTTCTTTCTTTCCTTTTCTAGACTCTTTCTTGCCTTTACCACATAAACTGAACCCTTCATCAACTTCTCATCTCTAGAAGCTGATGCGAAGTCCTATAGAGAAACTGCTGATAAAGCATATGGCTCAGTAGATCAGGGAATCTTTTACACCGGTGAGAATACTTGTTCTGAAATTTGTGTCCTCCCTGACCACCCCTCTCCATTATGCTGTTTGATTTTAACTAATAACAAGTAAGCAAGTTTAACTCATTAAGGACTGGGACTGAGGAAGGTTGAGAGTTTAAGTATGATGCTTTCTTTTCAATCATCTAGGTGACTTAGGGAAAACATCACTGTTGAAAGTATGCATTAATTAATTAATATTTTGTGGAGGTTTGCTGAAAGAGAAAGATTGAATTGCTTTTGGCATATGGAGCAAAAAATAAAGTCTGGATGGGTGGCAAGCATCAAATAATGTGGCTTCTAGTACACCCTCAGCTTTTCCATCATACATTCAGCATAAATTTCATCAAGTGGCCATTGATCTGTACTTTTCCTTCTTCCAATTCTCACTGTAATAGGAAGCATTTGAGAAATGACCTACAATTTATGATGCTTTATCAATGTTTTTACTCACTATGGAGGAAAGTGTGAGGAACATATTTCATGATGAAGTGGGTTTCTAGTTAACAGGGCAAAATGAAAGCAAAGTCATAGATCAGTGTAATATGTCAAGAACGGAAAGGATTCAATTTATTGTAAATAATACTGAGGTTGCAAAAGAAATACAGCCACAGAAATAGTTTATTCTATATGTGAAAAGGAAAATTACCTATAAGAGGTAATAGGTTCTATTTATCCCTTGACAGAAATTCATATTGTTGTGCTTATCCCTTCTGGAGAGGTCCAGGACTCTGTTTTGGGAACTTGGAAGAGTGGGCTAACATATTGGCTGCCTCACAGCAAAATTGAAATAACTAGTATCTTTGTAATTGAACAGGGGGCATCCACCACTGAAGATATTTCTCAGAGGATGGTTCCCAGTCTTGCAATCAGCTTCACCTTAAAAATATTTCCTGACCTCTGCAAATTTATGGGACTTGGGATGGAAAATACACATTGTAAAGTAAACATTTGGGAATTACAATTTTGAAAATGCTAGATTTATCAAACAAACAAAACACAGTAAGCAAAGAAAGCAAAAGAACCCAGGGTGCCTAATTAAATAACACTTGAGATATACAACATGTTTTAGAAAAGAGGATAAGTATATCCAACTCAATATTTGAAGCATAATTATACCAAAAATCTCATTGAATCTAAAATTAAAATCTAACCAAACCTCCTGTCTTTTTTTTCCCCTGGCAATCCTGTTTCATAAACTTTGATGGGTGAGAACAACTAATTGAAGGGTTATCTCCAAGTGTTCTGACTTTCACTGAAAGCTTCTAGAAGGATGAAGGGTGGAGGGCTTTGTGTGTGTCTGACTCTGAAAGTCTAGGAACTCTGTAATCAACTAAAGTGTGCAAACATGGGTTTAGCAAAGCCTTGCTTCTGTCCTGTTTTACAAGGCACCTTTCCCACAGGAAAGGCAGCAAGTTTCGGAAAGTTGAATGTTATCAGCACCTACTCCATTATCTTTTTGAACCTTGTCCTTGGGTGGATGGGGATGGTGGGGGTGGTTGGGGGCACACAGGTGCTTCCTAAAGGGTATTTTTATTATCTTCTTTGGGAAATCTGATCATTTTCTAAATCTTGGGTGACAAAACTGTCTTTGTTCAGCTTCTCATTTTAGGGAGGTATAGTTAATTACTGGGTAAAATTAGACTGTACCTTTTCATTTAGTAAGTTTTGAAAACAGAATAGAGTTTTACTTGGGGAGAAAAATAGTGAGCGGTTCTTGAGAACAGGTTCTTGAGAATATGCAGTTTGATGATATCTTCTTGAAGGAATGGTGTTTGAAATTTTTTGTGGAAGTTTTATTTTTGAGGACAATTGAGTTAAATGACTTTGTTTTTGTTAGTATCTATAATAACCCAAAGAATCTCTCTGGCCCAGACATATGCAGACTTCTTTGGGTGATAGATGTCTGTGGGGTGTGTGCTTTTTTCGGGGAACTGCTGACAGGTGATTGCAGGCACAAGGGTGTATGGTATATGTTTGTATGCTAAGGGCAAAAACACCCTCCTGGAACAGACGGGAGAGTCCCCAGACAGTCTGTGTCACAACAGGCTGAAGAACACGGACAGACCTTTTCTTCTTTCATTGGCATTTCACTACAGTTTCTTTCCTGCTGACGGTAAGGGCTTTCATTGATTTTGACTGGCTGGGAGCATATTTCTAATTTACATCTCCTGAGTTTACAATTCACTGCAAAGAAGCTGAGAGATAAAGTGGAAGCAAACAGAGGCTGCTGGAGAAGCCCTAGGCATGAATAATATACTGTTTACCTTAATGAAAGCACTATCAGAAACAGGAGGGCCAGCTCTTGTTATTGCTAAACACAAGCAGTCTGAAACCTGAAGGAATAATTGCTGCTCCGTGTTCTGTCTGAACCTTTCGTAAATAATTTCAATTCTATTGACTTCTTTGGCCTTTTAACAAGCCATCAGCTTTCTAGACAGCTTTGCTTCCTTCTCTAGAAATCTATAGCCTTTGTAAAGAGTGGTCCGGAAGATTTTGTAAACCATACTTTATTAATCCTTATCATAACCTTGAGAGTGAAAACATCTGTAAATCCTAATGGCCCCAGTTTTTATTTATGAAGATCAAGATGAAGGAGGGCCAGAATGACTTGAGTCAGGGAGTCCCGAGAAACGTAATAGCCTTCATGTTTTTTTTGTGATTATTTATTTTAATTATTGTGTGAATAAAATAAACTTCCTTGAGGTTTTATAATGTGTGATGAGGTTTCACTTAGAGTCTGTATTTTTATCATGTTTGACTGATGGACAGAAATGAAGGTCACCTCTGACTGTCTCCTACACAGCTGGCTGCCAGACCACAGCAAGATGGCGCTTTTGTGAGACTGGTACTTACTGAGCTATTGGGCTCACAGCAACTTTGTGATATCAGTACTTACTGAGTTACTGGGCTCACAAGAGCTACTCAGTTCCACTACTGAGTTACAGGTGACTAAGCTAGCCAAGCCTTCCTTGGCCTGATTGAAGGGGTTTTGGTAAATGATGCTTCATACATATACACACTCTTCTCTCAGCTGGGTCCATTCGTGGGCTGGCAAGTATTGTCCTGGTTAGAATAGGTATTATCTCTTTGCAGTATCACTGTAGCACATCATCACTGAGTCCAAACCCAGTTTTCTACTCCTACTCAAAGGCTTCAGATAAAGGGCCGGAGATAGTATAGAGGGAAAGGTACACACACAGCTGATTGGGATCCTGTGAGCACTGTCAGGAGTGACCGCTGACCAGGAGTAATCCCTGAGAATCACTGAGTGCGACCCTAAAACTAAGATAAATAAGTGTTTGAAGTAAAATAGTAGATTATTTGTTGATGACAGTGAAATGAAGATTAGAAATAGAGAGAACTAGTGAAATGAAGTAGTGAAATGAAGATTAGAAATAGAGCTGGAACTAGTGAAATGTGAGCTGGAACTAGTGAAATGAAGATTAGAAATAGAGAGAGCTGTATGAAGTTACTTAAATAAGGTGGACGGTGTGGGCAGGTGGGACCCAAATTCTATACCTCTGGAGGTTTTCATGCACCAGACCCACATATGAAATCCTTTGGAAGTCACACCCACATGTATATATACATATACACACACATATATATGTGTGTGTCTATGTCTGTGTGTATATATTTACAACTTTTATCACCTTGTGGTAAAATTAGAGAACTTTTATGATAGTGCTAACATAAGAGGGTTAACAGTTGATTTGCAGAGAGGTCACAAACTATGAGGTGAGTCTTCTGAACTCAGCTATTTTTATTGTCTAAAGAAGAGACCTGTGTCTATTAGGCAGCCTTTAGGGGTGGTGGTGGTGGGTGGCAGGTCAGCCTAGATGGACAGATGGGAGAGAAGGGGGAGGAGAGGGTGAGGGAGAGGGAGGGGGAGAGGAAGAGAGAGGGAGACAGAGTGGAGAGAGAGGAGGGAGGGAGATAGCTTGGAGGGGGAGGGAGAGAGATGGGAGAGAGATGAGTAAGGGAGGGAGGGAGGGGAGGGAGATACAGCCACCACTGGCTGCTGCTGGCCAGACGTTTCTTTAGCATTATAAATAAAAACAGGAGTCGCTTCTTTCCAGAATCACAGAGAATTTCCAGTTCCAGGCGCTCTCCCCAGCTTCGCATGCTAAAAAACTTTATGATGTCCAGTGACTTTGGTTTCTGGGTTCCCCAATTTGGACAAATCTGCCATTAACAGCAGCCTGGCAGTTATTTTACTGGGGGTGACAGATTGTGAGGTGGGAGAGTAATTCAGACTATTACCCAGGCGAAGGCATGGAAGCTCAGTGATATATGAAGACCACTTAAATTCATTGTATCTTGTACATCACATCTTTGATAGATTATAGCTGCGGCATTAAAATGGAAATGGTTTCTCCGAGGCCTGACAGGGGCCAGGCTGACCCCTGACCTCCCTTTGAGGAATGTGACGGACCGAATTATCAGTTAAGAGCAAAATCTGCGGGGAATAGACTCGCGGGGCCTGCGGATCCGCCATGCAGATCTCGCTCTATTTTTGAAACCTTTGCTTTGATTGAAAGCTGCAGTCCCCAAACCGTGTTTCCACCTTCTTCTGCTCCTGCCAGCCAGGCCTGGCCCCGCTATTGATTGAAAAATTGTTATTAGAGCTGGTAGGCCGCCGGCACTCTGCCTCCTGATTTAATTTGGAAAACATTTAATTTTATGAAGCGGTAAATGATCGGTGCCACGGCTCCCCCGCAAGGGGCGCAGCTGGCCGGCCCCCTCCTCCCGCAGGGTCCCCTGGCGTCCTCCCCCGCAATCAAGTGCTCCCTTCCCCGTTGCTTAACAAGTTATTGCAATTTCTGAACGGAGGCGGAACCAGAGAAAGACAACATGCAAATGCGGCGCCCAGCCGCCATTCACACGTGAAAAAGTTCCCCTGGAATTCCCTCAACTGGCCCCCCGGCCTCCCCCACCAGCATCTGTCAGGAAAAAAAACAGAGCCCTTGTTCTCCTCAGATTGTTTTCACCAATGACCTGACACCACCATCTATAATTAATTACATCATTTACATTAGACTATTGACTAAACAAATACATAAATCATAGGCAGAGTCAATAGGTGCAGACATATTTAATCATGTTCTAAATAATGATTACTGCTCCCATAATGCAATAATTATTTTCAGCAGCTGACTTGAATTAATCTTCTGTCAGATGGGGAGGGAGAGAGACTGAGAGAGAGAGAGAGAGAGGGAGGAGAGAGATGAGGAGAGAGGAAAGAGGGAGAGAGGGAGGAGAGAGATGAGGAGAGAGGAAAGAGGAGAGAGAGGGAGAGAGGAGAGAGACACACAGAGACAGAGACAGAGAGAGGAAGAGGAGCGAAGAGAGAGGGAGAGAGTGAGAAGAGAGGAAGAAGGGAGAGGAGAGAAGAAAGAGGGAGAGAGATGAGAGAGTGAGAGAGACAGATGGAGAGAGGCAGAGAGGAGAAAGACAAGAGAGAGGAGAGTGAGAAGAGAGAGAAGAGGGAGAGGGAGAGAGGGGGAGTGAGAGAGAGAAAGAGGGAGAGGGGAGAGAGAAAGATAGATATCTAGGAGAGAGAGAGAGAGAGAGAGAGAGAGAGAGAGAGAGAGAGAGCACGCCAGGCAGGCAGAAGCAGGGCTGCTATTTCTCTTCCTCTCAAGCTTCGGACTCCTCCTCTCTCCTTCCCCCACCTGTGACTGTCCATTTTCCTTCCCTTGCCTCCACTTTCCGTGTTCCCCTTTGTCTTTCTCCTGCTTCATGTCTGTCTCCAGATTCCTGTCCATGTCTTGTCCTTGTTCATTTTTGCCACCTGTGTCTGTGGCTTTTCCTTTCTATCCTCACCATGGAGCTCGCCGTGCTTCTTCATTCCATTTGTCCTGACTGAGGCTCCGAGGTGCCCCTGGCATATATATGGGGTCCCACCCCCTCCTGTCAGCGCCCCTGCCCTCCCATCACCTTCATTTCTAAATCTCCGTGGACAGTTTAAATGCTAAAGACTCAAAGAAGCAGCATTCTTAATAAATTACCCAGATTAGATTTTCTTTCTCTTCTGTGTGACAGCATTTCCTAAATCATTTTCCACTTTGGAGTGGCAAATTGACTAAAGAGGTGGGCAGCATGAATGCGGGAGTACTCCACAAATACCATCCTCATAATTTTAAAACTAGTTTAGCTTTGGTCATCAAAGAGACTAAATCAGTGTTTTTAGATGTGTATGAGGTTTTCCTTTAAAAAAATTTAGGCATGGAATAAACTCTTTGAAGTGTTTTAGGGGCTACTGTGGGTGCTTTGCAAACTAAAAAAATAAAGTTTTAGACTGGTACATGGCTGACCCAGGTTCCATCCCTGGCTCTGGCACTGTGTATAGTCCCCTGAGCACTTCCAAGAGAGACTCAGAGTACAAGAAATCAGGAATAGGTCCTGAGCTCAGCCAGATGTGACCCTGGTCTACCCCAAAGCCTATTATTTGACCATGAATAGGCAGGGCCAGTTATTAAGAAATGACAATTGGGAAGAGACCCATCATGAGAAATTTATTTCAATACTAGAATTTTTAAGTACTGATCCTATGATTAGTATTAAGGATAAATGAAGAACAACATTTTAGATGCTGCCTTATCTTTAGGACTCTTTGGTCTCTTCAGAAGTTTATAGCTAATTGTTACACAAAAGGAAAAAAAATCTCTGAGTTAAATAATACAGAAGGGTTGGAACTATTCGTTCCCTATAGCTAGTTTCAGTATCCTGAAAACTTCTCCTGTAGTGACCTTTTAAATTTATGCTTGTCCTCTGGGATTTGTAGCCCAAAGGGTCCCAGAATGTGTAACCATGAAGTGGGAAATATTTTGTCCCAACGTCTTGTTGTGCCCAAGTTAAAGCTGATTCTGTGTCGGGAATCCCCATGGTGTGCCTGGCTGGCCAGGGTCTTTTTATCCTTTTAAGCCTTGACATGTTGACTTGCTGTATGCAATACTCGCTCACTAACTTCCGGGCCTGTAACAGGACAGTGATTGGAATTTGTCCTAATTAGCAGGATAGTGAAAGACAGTCTTGGCAGGAATATTTAGAACCACTGTAATAGAATTCTCATTCAGTCAGCAACTATTTACTGAGCCCCTACCTGGGCAGGCACCGTGCCAGCTACCCTTTATGCAGAATGATCATCCACTCATGGTGTCATTGTGTTTCTTCCTTAAGACTTTTGGCTCACTTCCACAATCAAAGTTAAAAAGTCTACCGATCATTTTATAACTGACAACAGTTATGTAACACTATAAAGGGTTTAGGTATATAGCCTTATAGGTCAACATGTGTATGTCATATATTATGTTTGCCAACTAAAGTCTCCTTTTCATCCTCACCTTACAATTGAATCCACTTTAATTAATCACTTTAATTATTTACTGTATATTCTCCTTTCCTTCTGGTCACTATTATTTTGTTTTTGTATTATGGGTTTGTTTCAGTTTCTTTTTCTGCCCTTTATTGGTGCTGGGAAACAAACCCAGAGATTCATGCATGTGTTCATTTGGTTTTCTTTTCTTTTCTTTTTTTTCTTTTTTTGTTTTTTGGGTTACACCTAGCAATGCTCAGGGGTTACTTCTGACTCTGCACTCAGGAATTACTCCTGGAGGTGCTCGGGGACCATATGGGATGCCAGGGATCGAACCTGGGTCAGCCGCTTGCAAGGCAAACGCCCTCCCCACAGTACTACTGCTCCAGCCCCCTCATTCATTCGTTTTTTTGTTTCCCATGTCAAGTGAATTTATAGTGTTTGTCTTTATCTGATATATTTAATTCAATTTTTTTTTATCTCTAGTTTTCTCTATGTTGCAAAATGGCAGGATTTCATCCTTTGTTTATTTTTTATCTTAAGGTCAAACTGTGGCAGTATTTGGGGGCCGTGAGGTGGTGTCTGGGATTGAACCCAGGACTCCTGCATGCAAAGCCTGTACACAGACTTTGTGCTAATATTCTAACCTTTCAAAAATAGCTTAGCATTCTCTTATCTATCTATATAATTTCGTTTTTTAAATTTTCGTCATTGGCTTTATGTTGTGAGGTTCTGCCGGGGGTGGTGGGCCAAGGCTAGAACCCACCATGCCTCCCGACTGCCTCATGAACGGCTGGGCACAGGGAGAGCAAGGGAACCGCTCTGCCCCATGTCTAAGAGTCTCTGGACCAGCATACCTGGGCCAGATTGAGGAAGAAACGGCTGCAGGGTGGGTGTCGATGATCCGGGCTGTGATGGGCTGGTCGGCTGGGTGGAGTTGTGAAGAGAGGGAAGTCCGGATGTGGAAAATGGCGGCGCCCATGGAGTGGGTGGGGGGGTCATCTGGCTTGTTGTGAGGTTCTGCCGGGGTGGTGGGCCAAGGCTAGAACCCACCATGCCTCCTGACTGACTCATGAACGGCTGGGCACAGGGAGAGCAAGGAACCGCTCTGCCCCATGTCTAAGAGTCTCTGGACCAGCATACCTGGGCCGGATTGAGGAAGAAACGGCTGCAGGGTGGGTGTAGATGATCCGGGCTGTGATGGGCTGGTCGGCTGGGTGGAGTTGTGAAGAGAGGGGAAGTCTGGATGTGGAAAATGGCGGCGCCCATAGAATGGGTGGGGGGGTCGTCTGGCTTGTTGTGAGGTTCTGCCGGGGTGGTGGGCCAAGGCTAGAACCCACCATGCCTCCCGACTGCCTCATGAACGGCTGGGCACAGGGAGAGCAAGGAACCGCTCTGCCCCATGTCTAAGACGCCCCCCCACCCACTCCATGGGCGCCGCCATTTTCCACATCCGACTTCCCTCTCTTCACAACTCCACCCAGCCGACCAGCCCATCACAGCCCGGATCATCGACACCCACCCTGCAGCCGTCTTTCCTCAATCCGCCCAGGTATGCTGGTTCAGAGACTCTTAGACATGGGGCAGAGCGGTTCCTTGCTCTCCCTGTGCCCAGCCGCTCATGAGGCAGTCGGGAGGCATGGTGGGTTCTAGCCTTGGCCCACCACCCCGGCAGAACCCCCACAACAAGCCAGATGACCCCCCCACCCACTCCATGGGTGCCGCCATTTTCCACATCCGGACTTGCCTCTCTTCAGAACTCCACCCAACTGACCAGCCCATCACAGCCTGGCTGCATGGCGCAAGCGCCACGCGGTTCATCAATAAATGCTTTATTTGGAGGTGTTTAAAGAATATGCCTCCCGCTCGGCAAGCCTAGCAAGCTGCTCGTGTTGTATTTGACATGCCAGATGCCAGTAATACTATATTAGGTCATTCCCATGACCTAATATAATGGTTTGAGGCTCTTTATGTTCCTGTAGCAAGCCGATGCCCTTTGCTCTACTGGCATGAGACAGGACATATGGAGATATTACTAGTGCCCGCTCTAGCAAATAGATGATTAACGGGAAGATCGTGATTGTGATCGTGGCTTTATATTCTTAAGGAACTTCAGGAGTTTAGGCTCATATTTCTCTATGTGTATACTTGCCACCACACCCGCCCCTGAATTGCTAACAAAAAGACTCCACTATCTAGTCATGCCCCCTTCTTCCCCTGGCACTCGGGGACCAGTGCCTTATTTGGTTCAGGACCAGTGCCTTATTTGGTTCAGGAGAGAACTTGGTTTTTGCCAGTATGTTTGAGTTGTTCATGTGCACGTATGGATGAAACCATTTTCTAATTGCCTTGTAGTTTTTTTTTTTTTGAGAGTCTGCCTATAGAATTGAGTTTTGTAAGTGGAAGTAGGGAGAATAAAGAGAATTAGACACAGTGGAGGATGGATATTGACACTCTAGTGGAAGGCATTAGGTGCAACATTGCATTACTAAAACAGTGATATTAACATTCCTATGAATTCACAGTGCCTGAGTAATTTTTTGTTTTTCAAAAAAAATTTCAAACAATATATTAAACCATAATCAACAGATTGAATAGTCTTACTATAAAGTGCTGCACTATAGACCAAAGACTTCAGTGTAAAAGAGAAACCAAAATGAAATCATAGCAAAAGAAATCAACAACAATGACTTATGTGAGCAGACTCAAGTCAGTGCACCATGAACAACCCACTCATGTGTTTTGCATCTCTCTCTTTTTTTTTTTTTGCTTTTTTTTGGGGGTCACACCCGGCGACACTCAGGGGTTACTCCTGGCTCTGCACTCAGGAATTACTCCTGGTGGTGCTCGGGGACCATATGGGAAGCCGGGAATCGAACCCAGGCCGGCACAGGCCAGCCGTGTGCAAGGCAAATGCCCTACCCGCTGGGGGCTATCGCTCCGCCCCTGTTTTGCATCTCTTGATTCTACAAATTATCTGATTCTCTTTCAGTCTTAAAGTAGAATTATGTTTAGAATAGCACACTGGATAGTTGTAGTTATTGGATAGTACAGCAAGGATTCAACAATACAACAGCTAGGAAACAATTCAACAACAGTATGAGTTAAACTGAAATGCAACGAAACATGTCTCCAAAGAGAAGTTTTTTCCTGACATACCTGGAAAAATAATAAGAGGGTTAAGAATTGGGTAAGGTGGGCAGGAGAGATACTGCAGCAGGTCGGGTGCCTGGCTTGCACGTGGCTGACCTGGGTCTGGTCCTGGCACCACATATGGTTTCCTGAACAGCACCACAAGGAGTAAGTCCTGTGCTCCTCAGAGCCAGGAGTAAGCCCTGAGTGCCTGGGGAAGTGGCCCCAAAACAAAACAAAAAAGAAATTTTCTTAAAATTCATGGTTTAGGAATGGAGATAAGTAGAACCCTAGTCTTCGTAAGTAAAGATAATCTAACATTATATTTAACAGTTTGTTTTGAAGTGGATGGCGTTGGCCTTCTCTGCTGCTGTAGTACATAGTATCTGAATGGAATCTAGTTAAGCTAGATTTAAGAGTCAATGCAGAGAAGAACCAGATTTTCTAAGTTAGCCTGACTGGGGTTTCCCCTACCTAGTGTGTGCTCTCTGCCTTGCATGGGGAGCCTGTTCTTCCGCAGAGTTGCCAGTAAACCAACTTTTCATATTCTTTCCTTCTTTCCTTCTTTCTTTCCTTCCTTCCTTCCTTCCTTCCTTCCTTCCTTCCTTCCTTCCTTCCTTCCTTCCTTTCCTTCCTTCCTTCCTTCCTTCCTTCCTTCCTTCCTTCCTTCCTTCCTTCCTTCCTTCCTTCCTTCCTTCCTTCCTTCCTTCCTTCCTTCCTTCCTTCCTTCCTTTCCTTCCTTCCTTCCTTCCTTCCTTCCTTTCCTTCCTTCCTTCCTTCCTTCCTTCCTTCTTTCTCTCTCTCTCTCTCTCTCTCTCCCTCCCTCCCTCCCTCCCTCCTTCCTTCCTTCCCTTCCCTCCCTCCCTCCCCTCCCTCCCTCCCTCCCTCCCTCCTTCCTTCCTTCCTTCCTTCCTTCCTTCCTTCCTTCCTTCCCTTCCTTCCTTCCTTCCTTCCTTCCTTCCTTCCTTCCTTCCTTTTCTATCTTTTTCTTTTTTTTCCTTTTTGAATCACATCCAGTAATGCTCAGGGGTTACTCTTGGCTCTGCACTCAGGAACTACTCCTGGTGGTAGAGGACTATGTGGGACCGGTATCGAACCCGGTCAGCCGTATGCAAGGCAAATGCCCTACCCTCAGTGCTATCACTCTGGCCCCGCCAGTGAACTTTCTTGGCAAAGCATCTTCATAAGTGCAGAGAAAGTTTGGGACAGTTGTAAGAAGTAGTTCGTTTGGGCCTGTATCATAGAATTTGCAGAACTTCATAACCTAGCACATCAGGAGATTATATAAAAATGGAGGAATTGTGCATTTTGACTGCCAGCTGAAAGATTTATAAAGGTAAATGAAAAAGGAGTCTGCCTTTCCATCAGCAATTGAGCTGTAGCTGCTTAATATTACATGATGAGTAAGCTATAAATAAACAATAAATAGAAATAAAATAGTGACTATAAAAATAATTATGCATATAAATAATAAATGACTAGAGAGGAATTTAGGGTTGAGATGGAAGGAAACTAGATATGAAATTTAATTGAGCTTGATTTTGAGTTTAAGAATCTTTTTGGAGCCAGTAGTTCAATAAGGATTTCAGGATTTTTTCCCTTTTAATTTTAAATGAATGTGCGCACAGTTCCTAGCTCCTCAGTTCAGTCAACCAAAGATAACTATTACTTTAATTCCAAATAGCTCCTTGGAAGAAAATATTTGGCACAAGGAAAGGTTCAGAACAAGAGACCCGGGGCTTCTATTTTTTCAAAGAACCGACTCCTACTTAAACATTAAATAAAAAAGACAGACTATTTTACGATATCTTTTGGGATCAGACAGTATTGTTTTTTTTTTTTTAAGGAGAAAACAAGAGGAGATTTAATTTTGTATTTAAAAATTCTAAAAGCTACTATCTATCATGTGACCATTATTATGGGATTTCAGGGGTATAGTTTCACAGTTAAGGATGTGACTCATCCCAGTCATCGCCAATGTTCTCCCCTCATCTCATTGTCAAGATGACCCTTTTTTTCCTCCCCAGCCCCCTTCTCTTTCCCTCTGTGACCACCATAGTTTTCACATAGGAGTTAGTTAGCTTTGTTGTTTCTTACCAGTGTTTTGCTTTAGTTATCTATATCCCAGATGTGTGTGAAAATATTTTTCTTCCTTAGTTATTTCACTTTGCATAATCACCTCAAACTCCATCCAATTGCCCCAAAGACAGATTTTGTATTTTATCTTTTTAATAGTAGAGTAATATTGCACTAATTATATATACACAGCTGCGTTTTTTGGGGGTCACACCCGATGATGCTCAGGGGTCACTCCTGGCTCTGCGCTCAGGAATTACTCCTGGTGGTGCTCCGGGGACCATATGGGATGCTGAGGATTAAAAGTGGGTTGGTCGCATGCAAAGCAAACTCACTCCCCACTGTGCTATAGCTCTGATCCCTACATAGCTGTTTTTAATCAGTTGTTGGTTGATGGACATTTATAGATTCCATGTTTTGGTTATTGTGGCAAATGTTGTTATGCAACTATTTATCTTTTGAATAAATGCATAGATATGGTATTTCTGGACTCTATGAATTTTCCAACCAAGTTTACATTTTAAAAAAAAGACAGCTCCAAAGAGACAAAAGAAACTGCCATAGAGGCAGGCTAGGGGAGGGAATCGGGACAGTGGTGGTGGGAAATGGGCGCTGGTGGAGGGATGGGTGCTGGAACACTGTATGACCAAAACCCAAATATAAACATCTTTGTAATTTTATATCTCATGTTGGTATAATAAAATATTTAAGAAAATGCAAAAAAAAAGGATAAAAAGACATCGGCATACTGTTTTTCATAAACGTTGTACTAATTTATATTCCCATAACAGAGTCCTAGATATTTTTATTCTTTACATCCTTTCCAGAAATTATTGTACTCAATCATTTTTTTGTTTTTTGAGCCATGCCATCTGTGTTTGGGGATCACTTGGTTGGTGCTTGTGGTACATATGTGGTGTTTTCTCCCTCAGAGCACTGGTGCAGAAGTGTATGGCACCATTCATATTACAAACAGCACAGATCAAACAAATAAGTTTCCTTCACACTGTATTGGTGCAATTTACCTCAGATCTAATTGCCCTTTGTTGACCCGAAGAGTTATTAATCTTTGTTAGAAAGACATGCTAATAATACTTGATTAACTTGACAGGATAAGCAAATTATAAAGTCAGTCAAGTAGAAATCAAACAGAAAGAAATGATTTTTTAAAAAAAATCATAAGGCTGCCATATTTATTCATAGCATGAAGTAAACAGTCATTTATTGACTGAAGTTCCTTCATTCACCTCTTATCTCAGGCTATTTGTTTTACTAGTTTAGCACCATCAGTAAGAAGAATATGTGTTCTCCTTGAATGCTGGCATCACCATCATTATCATCATCATCATCATTAAGAACACCATTATCTTCCCCATTGGGGAGAGTTCCCTCAGCACAGGGACATTTTCTACAGCCTACAATGAGCTGAGCAAGAGGAAGGTAAACACATGGAGAGCTGGCCAACTTCCCCTTGGGCTGGCTGACTGGGGAGCGATACCTGAGATAAGGCTGTCTCAGCTCTAGAGTAGGTGTGGAAGTGAGTCAATGAAGTACTTACGAGGCTTCACTTATTGCAGCAGGGACTGAGTTTTTTTAAAAAAATTATTTAAACACTGTGATTTACAAAGTTTTTCACAGTACAGTTGTTTCAAATATTCCATATTCCAACACCAGTCTCCCCACCAATGTGCCTTTACAGCCACCAAAGACACTCATTCCCAACCCCCATCCCCATGCCTGCTCCCTTAGCAGGCACTAATTATATTGCTTATTACAATATATATTGAATATTATTCGATTTCATGATGGATCCATTGAGACATTAAACCCTTTGTATGAGAAATTGCTGATCACACACACACCTGTGTATGTTGTCACACAATGGATAAACTCGATATTGTGTGCTTTATACTTACATCAATTAAATGTGCTGTGATACTTGGTATATCTGCATCAGCATCTATAAAAATCCCTGTGCCACATGTGGGCAGGTTGACTTATAGTGTGAAAATAAGCAAGGCTCTCACCCTTCACATTGATCTCAGCCAGAGCTAGATAATGGGTACCCGTGTTTAAAAACATCCTGCCTGCCCTGGATTCATTTTATCTCCCCAGCAATAATGACCCAAAGGAGCAGGGCGGTGGGTGAAATGGGGGCTTAGAGTTGACACGCAGGTTTGGAGAACTGTTTGTTCACAATCCCGGGCCCCCTCACACTTAGCCTCTGTTTGTAATAATTTGGAGTGTAGAACCTCTTGCGAGGGGTGAGATGAGGACACGGGTGGGTTTTCACAGGCGCCTGCAGCCCCGGGTTGTAGCTGCTCATTAGATGTGCTGCTCTTTGCTGTGGTTTAGTGCTTTGCTGCCTCTGGAATACTGTTAGCTGGCGTCATGGAATTTGGAGTCAGAAATTCTTGCTCTGGTTCTGGTTTGTCCCCAAAGACTATCTCGATGAGTCTTGAGATAGTCACTTCATCAGAAGGGGTTTCGGCTTCTTTGTAAAATCCCACCAATGATAAATCACAGTTTAAAACCTAGCACGGGGCGCGAATAACTTTTTCTGTTGCTGTAGACATCCAGGATTTCAATTCAGTTCCTCCAATTTTGCCTTGTGAAACATGGATTTGGTTCTGTAAGATGCAGCGTCAACCTCTCCGTCTTGGAGGGGCTCCCCTGAACTTTGTTCCTTTGGACAGAAGTGACCTAAGATAGGAGACTAAATTTAATTTGCAACTAGTTCTGTGGATGGAGACTGTACTTTTTTTTTGATAGTCCATAATCAGATTGTTATTAATGAACTTTGTTAATTATCACCTTAGGCTGTGTTTAAAAATGACCTTTTAAAGTGACGCTTCCAAAGCGTGATCCATACCAATGCTTGAGCAAGCCTTTGACTTGATTAGATCCCAATACCTTTCTCTTGATGAAATTGTAACTTATTAACATTCTCAAATGAGATGGAACTCTGAATGTAAGTGGGTTTTAATACAATCTTTTTTGAGGAAATGTCAAACTTCATTGGCGCACCTCTCCCTCCTCCCTCCTCCCTTAATGGCAGAGTTCAGTGGAGGACCAAGCCAGATTAATGAGCAAGGGACAGGGGGGATTTTGGAGCCAAGGAAAAGACCACACAGCAGATCAGCCTCTAATTTAATCATCTCTGTAGGCTATTCAGTGAGCTTGGATTATTGAACTAGGCGGATTGTATTTATGTACCTGTGGAAGGAAAAGCGAAGGCAAAACCATGTCTGTGTTTATGGACAGAAGGAAGACTGTGACCTGGAACTCAGAAGCATAATTTGCCACGTAAAGCCACATAATTAAATTAAATTATGAATAGCTACTGATTGATAATTGCACCATGGACTAGAATATGCTTGCTGTTAAGCACCCACAATTTATTTACATCTTAACACCGTGTTTCCTTACTGCTCTAAAGTAGTAAAATTGCCTTCTTCCTGGAGAAATTTATTGCCATTTAAACATGCCAAAAGGCCATTCTGGCAGTCATTACAATAATCTATCATTTCTGCAACTGCTGGGATCCTGTTCTGTGGTCAGATTCAATCTGAGAAGGGTCAACAGAATTTTTCCACCAAATGCTTCCCTCTTGACTATCATCAATTTACTTTTGTCAACAAAAGGGCATTACTATGGAATGAAATAGAAGATCCCCTTAAGACCTCTGGCAAACATGGGGAACTGCTCTGATGCCCAGTATCTCTCCAGCTGGCTGCTCTGTTTCTTTGCATGTGCCCATGTGCCTGCCACGCTGCAGCACGGATGGGAGCTGTCCCTGTCTGTTCCTGTCCTCAGTAACAGAAAGAAGCACACCCGATAGTGTGCTGCAGTTTCTCAATTCAGGGCAACTTCTAGTGGCTACTTTTAGGGAAATTGCTCCCATAGGGTGGTCCCTTCTCCAACCCTTTCTTCCTTTCTGCATCCCTCACACTCTGCTGTCTCTCAGGGTCTTCCCGCTCTGGCTCAGTTTTGGGGTGTGCAGTTCCAGCTGTAACCCACACAGGAATGCACCACGCGCGTAGTTGGAAGAAGGTGAGCAATAATGTCTAGTCCACTTAGGAAAAGTAAGATGGAAACGAGGTTCTTACTTTTGGTTTTTATCTGGATGTTTCTTAAACAAATTTAACAAGCTTAGGAAAGGGCAACATTTCTTTTGATGGAGTGAGGAGACTTGTCTTTTGCCTGGTAATGGCCAGTGTTTGAGGATGTAGCTACATCCAGCTCTCTGCTCTGCTTACTGCCTTTTCTGGAGCCGAGACAGCAAAAGGCAGAAAAAGTGATTTCCTCTGCATTGTGGAGAAAACATTACCTGTTAGTGTTCAGGAATTAGGTTATGATCCATCATCAGCAGGTTTCTAGAATAGTCAGACTGGAGGGTGATATATTGCTTACAGTGTGCTTCTGGGGGTGGTGATGGAGGATAAACATTAACTTGTTCATTATAAATGAAGACCTGTTCAAGCAGAAGTTTACTCTTGTTTTGGGTTTTAGATATCTGTTGGGTGATGACTATTTGATAGCTTGTAATTTTTGTATAGTTTAAGTTAACTTTTGACATATATCAAGCGAGAAAATTCAAGGAGTGGGTCATTCAGGGAGTGGATCCATGAAAATGCTACTTTTGCTCAAAGTTAAGCAAGACATGAAACCTCATGAATATTTCATTGCTTGGATTAAACTAAATGAGATATTTTTGCAAATGTCTCATTATAAATGAATAATTTTTGCATTTTTTGATATTTCTCATTATTTAAAAACAATATCAACTTCCCAGTTTGATTATTTTATATATATTTCTTACATAAAATACATGCATGTTGGCTTGCTCTTCAGACCAGTGTTTTCCCTTGACATGTAGCTATCTTGCTTGTCTCTTTGCTTGGCTGTTTTCACACTGCAGAAAACTGTTGTCCCTTGAACACGCACTTTTTTCTTCCTTCCTTCCTTCCTTCCTTCCTCTTCCTTCCTTCCTTCCTTCCTTCCTTCCTTCCTTCCTTCCTTCCTTCCTTCCTTCCTTCCTTCCTTCCTTCCTTCCTTCCTCCCTCCCTCCCTCCCTCCCTCCCTCCCTCCCTCCCTTCCTTCCTCCCTCCCTCCTTCCTTCCTTCCTTCCCTCCTTTCTTTCTCTTTCTTTCTTTCTTTCTTTTCTTTCTTTTCTTTCTTTCTTTCTTTCTTTCTTTCTTTCTTTCTTTCTTTCTTTCTTTCTTTCTTTCTTTCTTTCTTTCTTTCTTTCTTTCTTTCTTTCTTTCTTTCTTTCTTTCTTTCTTCTTTCTTTCTTTCTTTCTTTCTTTCTTTCTTTCTTTCTTTCTTTCTTTCTTTCTTTCTTTCTTTCTTTCTTTCTCTTTCTCTTTCTTTCTTTCTTTCTTTCTTTCTTTCTTTCTCTCTCTTTCTTTCTTTCTTTCTTTCTTTTTCTTTCTCTCTTTCTCTCTCTCTTTCTTCTTTCTTTCTCTTTCTTTCTCTTTCTCTCTCTTTCTCTCTTTCTCTCTCTTTCTTTCTTTCTTTCTTTCCTTTTCTTTCTTTCTTTCTTTCTTTCTTTCTTTCTTTCTTTCTTTCTTTCTTTCTTTCTTTCTTTCTTTCTTTCTTTCTTTTCTTCTTTCTTTCTTTCTTTCTTTTTTTCTTTCTTTCTTTCTTTCTCTTTCTCTTCTTTCTTTCTTTCTTTCTTTCTTTCTTTCTTTCTTTCTTTCTTTCTCTTTCTTTCTTTCTTTTCTTTCTTTCTTTCTTTTCTTTCTTTCTTTCTTTCTTTCTTTCTTTTCTTTCTTTCTTTCTTTCTTTCTTTCTTTCTTTTGATTTTTTGGGTCACACCTGGTGATGCATGGGTCACTCCTGGCTCTGAATTCAGGAATTATTCCTGAAGTGATCAGGGGATGATAGGTGATGCCAGGGATCTAATCCATGTCGGCTGTGTGCAAGGCAAACACCCCACCCACTGTACCATTGCTCCAATCCCCCATTTCTCTCTTTCTATTCCATATGTTTATAAACAAATTTCAATAAAAAATTTCCTGTATCACCAATAAAGATGCATGTTTATTAAAAATATGAAATAAAAACAAAATAAGAATATTATTGCTATGTCATTATTAATAATCCACATTAAGACAGTTATTATTACTATATATTAGTGTATATCATACATATATCTTTATATTATGATATCTGATTATATACTATTCCATAATTTTCTGTGTCTTTTACCCATATTCATTTATAAAACATACCTATATGCATACTATAAAAATTTAAGTGATGTTTGCAGGAGCCCTGGCCATAATACAATCTGCAAACTCATGGATATTTATAAAAATAAGTTGTAGCTCACTTTTACAGTGGAGTAGTATATATTAGCCAGGGTGAATTAACTGAAGGTCCCTCCCCAAATTGGCAAATATCAGTAATATGATTTGAAACACAAAAATTACTCAGCTACTACAAGCAGCCTATATTATGCAGCACATCCTTTTCATTAACTAGGATCAAAAAGAAATTCCAACAGAACTATAAAGATTTGTACCTGTGATTTAGAAATCAAATAGATCACTTGATCACTTGACATCCTGTTATTCATCGATTTGCTCGAGCAGGCACCAGTAATATTTCCATAAGACCCTATCGCATGCCAGTACAACCTGAAGCAACCAATGGCATCTGGTTGCTTCAGGAATACAAAGAGCCTCAAACCGTTTGTTCAGGGTTTTGACAAAGAAGTCTGACCATCTTGTAGGTGGCCATGTGATCTTTTGACATCCCGTGGAATCCAGTCGGTAACGGCTCTGGTCCAGCGGTCGTCTCCAAATCGCATTACATGTCCAGCCCATCTGATTTTCGATGCCTTGGCAAACGAGACAGCATCACTGACTCTGGAACAGCGACGGAGGTCGGAACCCGGATTCCTTCTTTCACTTGAGTGAGGCATGATATTCCAAACATAGCTCTTTCGATTCCTCTTTGGGAGACCTGAATAGCATTCTCATCTTGCTTTTATTGGGCCCAGGTCTCTGAGGTGTATGTTAATGCAGGGAGAATGGTGGAGTTGAAGAGATGTGCCCAGAGCTGGAGGTTCTTTGTCTTTTTAGCTATTTGTTCGATGCTTTTGAAGGCATTCCATGCCGCTCTCTCTTCCTCCTGCGCAGCTCAGGTTTTAGGTCGTTCATCATGTTGACTTCTCAACCTAGGTACACATAACTGCTGCATTCAGAGATGTCTGATCCATTGAGAGTGAATGGGGCCTCTGGAACTAGTTCATTTTTCATGAACATAGTTTTTGCTGAGATTCAGCTGTGGACCTATCTTTCCTCATTCTTGGTCAAAGTCAGCCAGCATTTGTGCCGCTTGGCTAATGTTTGGTGTTATTAGAATGATGTCATCAGCGAAGTGAAGGTGGTGTAGTTGCCGACCATCTATCTTCACTCCCATTCCTTCCCATTCTAACTGTTGCATGATGTTATTGAGGGTGGCGCTGAAGAGTTTTGGTGAAATGGTATCACCCTGCCGAACCCTTCTTTTGACATGGATCACTTCTTTGTAGAATGGTGAGATCCTGGTGATGAATTTGTAATATAGCTCATGAAGGATCTTGATGTATTTGGGTTTGAACGCCCTGTTTGGCTAGGGCTTTGATGACCGCTTCAGTCTCCACAGAATCAAAGACTTTCTTTAAATCAATGAACATGAGAAGAGTGTCATCCTGAACACCCTACAAACTTCAATGAGCTTGGTTACTATGTGGATATGGTCGATTGTGCTGAATCCTTTTCAGAAGCCAGCTTGCTCGCATGGTTGCCCTTCATCTAATGTTCTGCCAATCCTGTTCAGGATGACTCAAGTGAACAGCTTGTAGATGACAGACAACAGGCAGATGGGGCGATAGTTGCCAAGGTCATGAATGTCTCCCCTTCTTGAATAGTAGAACTGTCTTGCTGGTTTTCCAATGGGAGGGTACCTTGCATTCGGACAGGTAGTGTGTGAAGAGCCGAGCCAGTGTATTGATGAGTACTGAAGGCAGATTCTTCTGGTATTCAGGCCTGACTTTGTCTGGGCCTGGTGCTGTTCCGTTCTTTACTGACGAAATGGCATGTTAGATTTCAGAAGGGAGAATGTTGGGAATGACATATCCATCCTGCGGAATTTGGCATGTGGGCAGGTGGATGTGGCTATCAAAGAGATCTGAGTAGAAGTCATGGATAATCTTCTCCATTGCCTTTCTGGAAGATGTGATAGATCCATCAGGACGTTGGAGGGCAGTCATCTTGGTCTTATAGTTGGTGAAGGACAGGCGGGCGTTGCGAATGCTTTTCCCAGCTTCTGCTGCACCTTCCAGTATTTTTTTCTCTTCTCTCTTTGATGTCTTCCTTTATTGCTTCTCTGCACTGGTTTGCAAGCTTGGATGTTAGCATTTGGTCACCTGAGACTCACGCCTTGCCATGTTGGTGAATGAGCTCGAGAGTTTTTGAAGACAGCCATCCTTTTGTGTTTTTTCCTCTCTCGGCATTCTTCGCACAATCATGGAAGTGCTGAACCAGTCGGTTGTTTTCTTCATCGATGTCATCAATGATGGTATCTTCCCATGTTGCCGCAATGGTGCCAAAGATTTCCCAGTTGGTGGTCATTCTGGGAGTTCTCTTCTTAAACTTTGCAGCCTTTTCTCCCCGTTGTGTGAAGTAGAGTTTTGCACGAAGGGGACGGTGGTCTGATCTTGTTTGGAATTTTGGGACAACAGCAACATCGGTCAGGCAAAACCATCAATTGAAGATGATGTGGTCAATTTCATTGTGGAACTGTCCACCAGGGGATTCCCATGTCCAACATTTCGCTTCAGCTTTCTGGAACTGTGAGTTCCCATGAATGGTCTTGGTGGACATGATGAACTCAGATAGTCTCTTACCCCGTTTATTCCATTCTAGGCCATGGGTCCCGATGTGTTCATTCCATTCTAGGGCATGGGTCCCAACTCGGGTCCCGTGGCAGACCCAGGTGGAGAGTGTGGGAACAGCCGTGCAGGCTCTGGTTGTGCGGCCTAGCTTGCAGGCAGGTGCAGACAATAGCACCTAGGTGCATGATGAGGTGAGGCAGGGGACCCTGGCGCAGGACCGGGACTGGCCCTGCAGGCAGCACAGCATGGCTCAGGTGAGTGGCAACAGTGAGGTCGGGGAGCCCC
The DNA here is from genome assembly GCA_021461705.1 of Cryptotis parvus. Classification (NCBI taxonomy): domain Eukaryota; kingdom Metazoa; phylum Chordata; class Mammalia; order Eulipotyphla; family Soricidae; genus Cryptotis; species Cryptotis parvus. Next base: position 53,587 of record JAJIBD010009210.1, read on the forward strand.
TTGACTTGCGGCCCCCCATTCCTGGGCGACTCTGGCGGGCCTCAGACCCGGCCCGCGGGGTGACATGATTACGGACACCTGGCGGTCATCTTTCTTTACCATCTTTGCTGCCACCATGTTCACTGCGCTCATCAAGGACCGCCAGAGGGATGACCATGTGTCCTTCAGCTATGTGGAGCGGCTGAAGGCTATGTCCTGCTTGTCAGGCGGAGAGTGACATCACACTCAGCGATGCTTAGGGGGTTACTCCTGGCTCTGCATCAGGAATTACTCCTGGCAGTGCTTAGCCCAGCAGGCTACTAAGAGTATACCCATATGGCAGAGCCCGGCAAGCTGTCTGATACATATTCAATATGCCAAAACCAGTAATAAAGATGTTCATCTTCCTGACTCTGAAAGAGCCCTTAATACGGCAGCACTAGGAAGGACAAACAAGGAGGGCCTGATAAAATTTCAGGGCCATACTAAGCTGCCAAAATGAAGAAGGACTAAAATGACTGTCTGTACTTTCAATGCACCGATGCTGGCATCGGAAGCATATATTGAGGACCTGATGGTGCAAGCGCAAAAGATCAAGTATGACATCATTGGTCTGACTGAGACGAGGAGGCGTCAATTGCATCACACTGTTTTTGACACCGGAGAAGAACTATTCCTTGGAACTTGCGATGAAAGAGGCTTCCGTGGCGTCGGTGTCCTTGTCAACATGAACATGGCTGTGAACATTGATTCACTTGAATGCCTAACAAACCAGATAGGACGATTACACTTGAAGAGATATGGCCCACTGCCAGCAGTTTCTATCTTTTGTTGTCTACGCACCAACATCCACATACAAGAAAGAATAAACTGAGAAATTCTACATGGAACTGAACTTCTACACAAAAGATCACATCTTCTACAAGATCATAGTCGGTGATTTTAATGCCAAGATAGGACCGAGAAGAATCAAATAGATACAATAGAAATTGGAGAATTTGCTGTACATTCAAAGACAATGGTGTAGGTGTCTACACCACCTGGGGAAGAAAGTTGGAGATGCTCAGAAATTATTTTCAGCCACTTTAAGTCTTTTCAGTTCCTATTCTCATTTTGGCTTTAGAGCTGTTGGTATCTTAGTCTCCTAATGATCTTGAAATTCTCCCCTTTCTCCTTTCCCATCTCTCTGCTCAGATTGTGATCGCTGGGAGTCACATCACATAGGCCAGGTGCCTGTGAGGGGCCACATATTTCAGTTGTCATGCACACTGGGGGTTGGCTGTGGTGCTTACACAGTGTTCACCGGGGTCCAAATCCTGACCACTGTGCTCCCTCACCTGAGTTGGGGAGCCTGTCTGGGATTTCATTGCTAGTTGCAGTATTTGAACAGATGTGGCTTTGTCCTGACTGGAAATTGCTGTGCCAGGGATTTCAGACAACAGACAACATTGGCTCAAGGCATGTGGAGGAGCTGGGAACTGAATTCATGGCTGCCTGCTTTCAGTGCAGGCACTTTACCCACCAGGTCATCATCAACTGGGCTCTGTTAGAGTTCAGGTGATTATTGTTCATTTTTGGGGAGACCTTGTGCATTGTCAGTGATTTAGCAGGAAATCTGTCCCCCACTACTACAATTCAGTAGTACTCTTTCTCCTGGTTGTAATAGTAAAAAGGGCCCCTAGATATTGAGAAATGTTCCTTGTTGGGAAACATTTATTTTAGTTGAGAGCTACTGGGTTAGGAAATAGATGCATGTCCATTGTTACTGGGTCAAGAAGAAGAGCATACAAGCATTTGCTTTTTTAAAAAATTATTTTTTTTTCAAAATTGTAGTTATCCACCTAGGGATTCATGCCACAAACATTACAAAATGTTGCCCCCCCTTTTGTTGATTACTATCAACCTGGGGAGAGCCCTTGACATAACATAGCACAGCCCCGTGACCTGGTACTCAAAATGGATTTTGTTGTTTTATTATAAAGTCTTTTGTAAGAGCCACTGACATATTTTTTGTTGGCTCCCATGGAGTTCTGTTCCGCCCAACATCATTGATTCTCTAGGTTGTATGGAAACTTCTGGTAGGGAGCCCATCCTGCTGGGTGACCTCGGGAAGCCACTGTGCTTCATCAATCCCATATGAGAGAGAAAGAGCAGTCATAACAACGAAACCGGCTAGCCTTGAAGGCCTTCTGAAGAAAGGTCTGTGTGAGGACAAACTGGTAATATTTATTGTGATTATTGGCCCCCTTGGGGGGGCCTTTTTGAAGAATTCTGTCTGATTTATCAGGCAGCTGCCCCATGGATATGCATGAAATGTGAGGGGAGGGAGTGGGGGCAGGGACGTGGCAAGCGTGACCAGGTTGATGGCTGTGTTCCAAGGGTGACCTCATCTTTACCCCCAGATGTTCAGATCATTTCTAAGTGTCATCACCATCTTGGTGTGGTGCCATGTCTGTTCTTGCTGAACTTTGGGAAGCAAGGAAAACTAGAGCATTTTAATGCTCACTTTAGGCTGTGAGAGACATGGTAATGTTCAAAAGTAGCCTGACCTTTTCGTTGTTCATTGCTGATTTGTTGGCTGACCGTTCCTATGCCCTATTCCAGCTGCTTGAGCAACTTGTCTCCTTTGCTTCTTAGCAGCAGGTACATGATTCTGCCAAAGCCCTGGTCTTTCCCAGTGCATTTGCTGGTCAAGATTTTATTCATCTTACACTGGCCCTTGAGTGTTTTCTTCCCTCTCTCCCCCTCTTTTCTAAGGTACGAACTAAATAACAGACTTTAAACTTGACAGAAAAATAAAAATCAATGAATGCTGTAATGCCAGTATCTGAAATTACTCGTTCATCAGTGCATAAAGAACATATGATGAACGCCTTTGTATGAGAAGCTGGACATTGTTCTTACTCTCAAATAGGACAAATAATTAAAATGACTTTGAGGAGGAGCACTCAGATCCCAACTAATTTTCAACGTGAATATCTGTCTAATGGAAATATCCCTTTCCAATGTTTTTTTTCAAGCATTTCATCTGCCTTTTTTATTTTTTTTATTTTTTTGCTTTTTTTAGGGTCACACCCAGCAATGCTCAGGGGCTACTCCTGGCTCTGCACTCAGGAATTACCCCTGGCGGTGCTCGGGGACCATATGGGATGCCGGGGATCGAACCCAGGCCAGCATGAGCCGGCCGCGTGCAAGGCAAACGCCCTACCCGCTGGGCTATCGTTCCAGGCCCCCTGCCTTTTTTTAGTAGTGACTGGCCATGTAATGCATTTTCTAATTAAGCAAAACTTTATGGACCTATTTATACAAATGTTTTTTTTTGGCCACACTTAGTAGTTTTTAGGGATTACTCCAGCTCTGAGCTCAGAGATGACTCCTAGACTGCTCTAGGGACCATTTGGGGTGCCAGGAATTGAACGTGGATTAGCCAGACACAAGTCAAACACCCTATATACTGCACTGACTCTCCAACCCTGATACATATGATTTTTTACTTTTTTGGGGGAATCACACCCAGCAAGGCTCAAGGGTTACTTTTGGCTCTGCACTCAGGAATTACTCCCTGGTGGTTCTCGGAGGACCATATGGGAAGCTGGGGATCGAACATGGGTCAGCCACGTGCAAGGCAAACACCCTACCCACTGGACTATTGCTCTGCCCCCACAAATAATTTTTTAATGACTAGTTTCTAATCTGTCCTGACCAGAAAATTTCAAACTGGACTCATTCTTGCTCTTCAGGGTTAGAATGCTTGCCATGTTGGTGAGTGCTAGCTGTTGTCTGGAAGGGTTAGAAGAGATGGAGAAAAATGAATTCAAACATTTTCTATCACTGTATCACTGTCTTCCCGTTCATAATCAATTGGCTCGAGCGGGCACCAGTAACATCTCCATATGTCCTGTCTCATGCTAGTGGAGCCCAAGGGCACCTGCTTGCTCTAGGAACATAAAGAGCCTCAAACCATTCCATCAGGTAATGGGAATGAGGTCCAAAACATTTTCTATAAACACACTTTAAAAACATCAGCATAAAGTAGTTGTCAAATTATCCAGTTTGACATTGAAAGCAGAGAACAAGATCTGGACTTTACGATAAAGGAAAGACAAACTTTAAATAAGCCTCTTTTTTTTCTGATCCTACTAAGAATGTGATATTAAATCCATTGTCTGCTGTGGGTTAAATTCATTCTCCAAGTGTCCATATTTCTCTGAGATAGAATAAGACATATTTGTGAAATGATGCTGGGTACTGAATTCATCACGGAAGTAGTGACAACCTTGTCAGCTTTAACTAGACAGAGGAAGCAATCGTTTAGTATGATATTCACCACTTACAGATAAAGTAATCACTAAACACATGTTAGATGACACAGAATGCTCTCTTCAGTGACACTTTCCTGAAAATGAAGAGCTGAGGCTCACCAGGCAATATGAAACGCATGAACCAATACACAAACGGAGGTTTTGCCGCCCCATGTTAGTTGCTGTTCTGATACATATAACAAGAAGACTTATCTCCAACGGGATTAGCTCAGAAATGAGTGTCTTTAGTTTACATGATGCTGAGCTATCTTATGCACTCTTAGCAAGGACCATTTTGAAGTGAGCACAGAGCTGTTGGGTGCTTTAAGAAATTAGTACCATCAACTAAAGGAATTATAATGAAGTGCTTTGGAGTGACACACACACAAAAATCACTTCCACCCTCTGATAATAGCCCATTTATTTCCCCTCTGCATTTCATCCCTCCCTTAATTCATTCATTCATTCATATATCCAATGGACTCATTCATTCATTCATTCATTCATTTTTTATTATACCACCGTGCGTTATACAGTTACAAAAATGTTCATGATTGGGTTTCAATTATACATTATTCCAGCACTCACCCCTCCACCAGTGCCCTATTCCCCGCCACCAATGGACCCAAATTCCTCCCCTTTCCCCCAGCCTGCCTCTCTCTCTTCCTTTCCCTTCCCTTTTCCTTCCCTTCCCTTCCCTTCCCTTCCCTTCCCTTCCTTCCCTTCCCTTCCCTTCCCTTCCCTTCCCTTCCCTTCCTTCCCTTCCCTCCCTCCCCTCCCTTCCCTCCCTCCCTCCCTTCCCCTCCCCTCCCCTCCCTCCTCCCCCCCTCCCTTTCCTTTCCTTTCCTTTCCTTGTCTCTCTCTCTCTCTCTCTCTCTCTCTCTCTCTCTCTTCTCTTACACACTGTGGCTTGCCCCCTGCATGTGAGATGAAATGAAGACTGCTTTAGGCTAATAAAGGAGGAAGGAAGGCATTGCCTTTTTTTCATGCAGTATCTCAAACATCAAACATCAACTGCATTCCACTGTGTAGTTGTTTGCAGATTCCATGCCTTTTATTTTTAAACAAAGAAATAAGATGCAGGGCTGGAGCAATAGTAAAATGGGTAGGCATTTGCCTTGCACACAGCCAACCTCAGTTCAATCCACCCATATCCCATATGGTCTCCTTAATACCTCCAGGAGTAATTCCTGAGTGCAGATCAGGATTAACCCTAGAGCATTGCTGGTGTGATTCCCCATGCCCCTCAAAAGCCAATAAATAAACAAATAAATAAATAATAAACAAACTGTTGGATGACAGATTTAGCTAATCTGGGAGCTTTGGTGTTTTGCCCACTCCCAGTTTAATCTATTTAAGCCAAGGTTTATTCTAATGAGATCTCTCTTCTATGTAAACACTGCTAGAGGGTGTGGCAGTTACAGAAGTCACCTTGACTGAATAACTTCTGACTTACACATCTACAAAGACTTCTATGTTTTCTAGATTGGGCACAGCTCCTCTTTATACCCACAGCGTGGGACAGTTAGAATTTACCAGGAGACTACCACCCTGGCTACGTTGAGACTATAGGAAGGCTATAGGAAGGATCATACTAGTTTGCTCTCAAGCAGGCGAGTGTGACCCTTTCAGTATACAGATAACAAGATACTCAGAGTCACCCTGGTGCAGATAATAAATAAGAAGGACCTTGTGGGTACCATCTAGATTACATGAAGCTCATGAAATTAAGATGTATTACTTTATATCAGCCCCTCTCTCTCTCTCCAGTATTTTACATAAGAGATAATCTCTAGGGGCCGGAGTGATAGCCCAGCGGGTAGGGCGTTTGCCTTGCTAGCAGCCGGCCTCTGCCGGCCTGGGTTCGATCCCCGGCATCCCATATGGTCCCCCGCAGTTCCGCCAGGAGTAATTCCTGAGTGCAGAGCCAGGAGTAGCCCCCTGAGCATTGCCGGGTGTGACCCAAAAAGGCAAAAAAAAAAAAAAGAGATAATCTCAGGATTAGGGGATTAGTCCCTGGCTTAATCTTTTGTTTATACCTGCAATAGGGTGTGGCACTGCCCTTCTACACTCTGTTTAGAGTCCTTTGTTGACATGACCCTCCCGGTTGGAATACTTTGGTGTATATAAGGGGATCAGCTTTTGGCTCCTCGACTTTTGGCTTTTGGCTCCTCGGCTTTTGGATCCTCAGCTTTTGGATCCCTTGGCTTTTGGCTTTTCGCTTTTGGCCTTTTGCTCCTTCTTCTGGGTAGGACTCCTCTCGGGTGAGATCCTCTCTCTTTGGTGGGAGACTTAGGCTCTTTTGTATGGTCTAAGTTTGGACCAGAGCTAGGATTTGTTCGTTATATTGGAGTGCTGTGGAAGAGCTTTTGTACTATTAAAAGCCTTTTTTGGAACTGTGCCGGACTCATGAGTTTTCATTCGTTCCCCCGGCGACCTCGGAGGTAGAAGAGAACTTCTGTCCTGAGACTGTAAGTAAGGCATGATGATTACGTGAAGCTTTAAGAAATCTATGTACACTTATTTTCCAATATCATTTAGGAAGCAGACTATGATGGTCACCTGGTGAAATATGGTAGCAAGTGTACATTGAATCTTGTAGGGAGAATGACTTATATGAATGAGGAAATAAATGCTTGTGTCATAGCATAGACATACGAGGTTTCATGTGCAATTTCCTTGGTCAAGGGAGCGATGCTCACAAAGTGAATTCCTTCAAAGCCTTATTTTTGCTGACATTTGGATATTTTCAATGCTCCACAATCTATTTTAACTGCTTCATAGGTATATAAACATTTAATGCTTTAATAATTCTAAGAATCAGCCAAATTTTAATCTAATTTAATAAAAATTTACAACACATACTTAGGAAGAAAAATAACAGTGATGCAAGTGACATCAGAATTTGAATTCAAGTCAGACCAATTTAGGTCATCCATTATACTGCATGAGTAAAATGTGTTTACTAAAGTTTCTTCTAAACTTTGGGATCCACTCTAGTGTAAGGGAAATCATTCCTCCTCCTCCTCCTCCTCCTCCTCCTCCTCTTCCATTTCCTTCTCCTCCTTTTTCTCCTCCTCCTCCTCCTCCTTTAGGTTTTATAGTCTTGCCTGGTAATGCTTAGGAGTGACAAACTAGTTTCTTTTCTTTTTATCCTTTGAGTTTGGAATATCAACTTCTTCACTCATGATCCTGGATTATTCTCTCGTGTTTCCTTCCTTCCTTCCTTCCTTCCTTCCTTCCTTCCTTCCTTCCTTCCCTCCTTCCTTCCTTCCTTCCTTCCTTCCTTCCTTCCTTCCTTCCTTCCTTCCTTCCTTCCTTCCTTCCTTCCTTCCTTTCTTCCTTCCTTCCTTCCTTCCTTCCTTCCTTCCTTTCCTTCCTTCCTTCCTTCCTCCCTCCCTCCCTCCCTCCCTCCCTCCCTCCCTCCTCCCTCCCTCCCTCCCTCCCTTCCTCTCCTCCCTCCTTCCTTCCTTCTTCCCACCCTCCCTCCCTTCCTCCCTCCCTCCCTCCTTCCTTCCTTCCTTCTTCCCACCCTCTCTCCCTTCCTCCTTCCCTCCCTCTCTCCCTCCCCTCCCTCCCTCTCTCTGTCCCTCTCTCTCTCTTTATCCCTCCCTCCTCCCTCATACCCAGCGAAGCTCAGGAATTATTCCTGGCTCTGCACACAGGAATTACACCTGTAGTGATTGGGGAACCATATGGGAGGCCGAGATAGATCCTGGGTTGGCCCTGTGCAAATGCCCTACCCACTGTATTAACTCTCCAGCTCTGCCCATTTCTTTTCTTTTTTTCTTTTTATTTTACTTTTTTTGGGGGGTCACACCCGGCGATGCTCAGGGGTCACTCCTGGCTCTTTGCTCAGGAATTACTCCTGACAGTGCTTAAGGGGACCATATGGGATGATGGAGATTGAACCCGGGTCGGCCGTGTGCACGGCGAACACCCTACCTGCTGTGCTATTGCTCCAGCCCCTGCCCCTGTTTCTTTTCTTTTTTTTTTTTTAAATTTTTTATTTATTTTATAACTTTATTAAGTTATCGATTTTGTTGCAGACATTCAATATTCCAACACCAGTCCCATCATCATTACACCTTCCCACCACCATTATTTCCAATTTTCCAAACAACCACATAAACCTGTCCATAAGCACACCCTCAGTAATTAATTTTATTTGCTTGTTATAAATAATTTGCTTAAGAAATATTATTAAAAAAGTTTCCTTAGAAGAAAGTTGATGATTGTTGTATCTCACCATGGAGCCATGAAGCCCTTGTATAAGAGGTTACTAAAATGTTATTGCAGGTTAAGCTTCTGTGTTTATATTTTGTTAATCAAGATTGGTTGCCTCCTACATACACCCCCCCTGAGGGTATCCCTGGTTATTCAGACTTGCATGAGGTCCAGAAGAAATTATGCTACTTGTTGATCTCTTTTGAGATTTATTTATGAGTCTCTGGCTCATAAATAATGAGCTGGTAAATGAGCTTACTTGGGCCTGTAGATAGTTCACACACATGACTGCCAGGGCTTTTGGAAGTGAAGGGAGATGTGGGGAGATATCCATCCATGACTCCTTGAACCTCTGGAAAGTTCAGTCACAAATCCCACATACTTGAGTTTTTCTGGATGAGGCCTCGTTCTAAAGTGGAGTACAGTTGGGAGCATGGTGGCGATTGTGTAGTTTTGAGGTTTTCACCTGCAGACTCTGAGTGGGTGCTGGTCTAACACAACCAGCTCTGAGGTCCTTAGTCAAAAACAATACTTCTGAGTGTTATGATGATATAAATGACATGATACACACAATGTTGCCATAGTTTGCTCAAGTTTTTTGAACCTCAGTAAATGTTTCTCCCCCATTTCCCCTTGTGTCCCTTCTTAGATGGTCAAACTATGCTGAGAGTGGATCAGCAGAAGGAAAATAGGATAAAACAAGAAGTTTAGTTATAATTTCACTTGGAGTAGTCCTATATATTTAATATTATCACAAATCCTACCCCAATGTCCCCCATTCCCTCCCCTCTCCCCTAACCTGCCTCTATGGAGAGTTATTTATCTCTTCTCTCTCTCTCTCTCTCTCTCTCTCTTACTCTCTTCCTTCTCTTACTCTTACTGTGGATTGCAATACATACATTTAGAGGTTATCATGTGTATCTTTTTGCCTGTATTCAATACTCAGTTCTAGGTTAGTATTATCAATTACAACAATTGTTAGCGCAATGTTCCCTTCTCTGTCCCACCCAACCTCTGACTCCCAGACTCTTGTGGTAGATTCCATTTTTGGAAAGACCTCCTGATCCATGTTTTGTCTGACCTTGGATATTAGTATCATTATATCACTCACTTGATCACTTGAATCCCGTTATTCATCGATTTGCTCGAGCGGGCGCCAGTAACATTTCCATTGGACCCTATCACGTGCCAATGTAGCCCAATGGCATCTGGTTGATTCAGGAATATGAAGGGCCTCAAACCGTTCCTTCAGAGTCTTGACAAGGAAGACTGACCATCTTGTAGGTGGGCGGCCACGTGATCTTTTGATATCCCATGGGATCCAGTCATAATGGCTCTAGTCAACAACAGGCAGATGGGGCGATAGTTGCCGATGTCGTGAATGTCTCCCCTTCTTGAACTGTCCTGCTGTTCAAGAAGTGAGAAGTGAGAAGTGAATTGTCTCACTTCTTAGAACTGTCCTGCTGGTTTTCCATTGGGAGGGCACCTTGCATTCGGACAGGTAGTGTGTGAAGAGCCGAGCTAGTGTATTGAGGAGTACCGACAGCAGATTCTTCAGGTGTTCAGGTCTGACTTTGTCTGGGCCTGGTGCTGTTCCCTTCTTTACCGGCGAGATGGCATGTCGGATTTCAGAAGGGAGAACATTGGGAATGACATATCCATCCTGTGGAATTTGGTATGTGGGCAGGTGGATGTGGCTATCAAAGAGTTTGGGTAGAAGTCCTGGATAATCTTCTCCATTGCCTTTCTGGAAGATGTGATAGATCCATCAGGGCGTCGGAGGGCAGTCATCTTGGTCTTATAGTTGGTGAAGGACAGGCGGGTGGTGTGAATGCTTTTCCCGGCTTCTGCTGCATCTTCCAGTATTTCTGCTCTTCTGTCTTTGAGGTCTTCTTTTTTATCACTTCTCTGCACCATTTAGCAAGCTTGGACGTTAGCATTTGGTCTCCTGAGGCTCGCGCCTTGCCACGTTGGCGAATGAGTCAAGAGTTTCTGAAGACAAGCGTCCTTTTGTGTCTTTTCTCTCTCTCAGCATTCTTTGCACTATCATGGAGGTGCTGAACCAGTCCGGTTGTATTCTTCATCGATGTTGTCAATGATGGTATCTTCCCCATGTTGCTGCAATGGTGCCAAAGAGTTCCCAGTTGCTGGTCGTTCTGGGAGTTCTCTTCTTAAACTTTGCAGCCTTTTCTCCCCGTTGTGGGAAGTAGAATTTTGCACGAAGGAGACGGTGGTCTGATCCTGTTTTGAATTTGGGGACGAAAGCTACATCGGTCAGACAAAACCGTCGATTGAAGATGATGTGGTCTATTTCATTGTGGAACTGTCCGCCAGGATATTCCCATGTCCAACGCTTCGCTTCAGCTTTCTGGAACTGTGAGTTTCCATGAATGGTCTTGGTGGACATGATGAACTCAGATAGTCTCTCACCCTGTTCGTTCCATTCTAGGCCATGGGTCCCGATGTGGAGTTCTTCAGCCGATCTTCTTGGTCCTATCTTGGCATTAAAATCACCAAGTATGATCTTGTAGAAGGTGTGATCTTTTTTATAGAACTCCTCCAATTCCATGTAGAATTTCTCAATTTCATCTTCTTTGTATGTGGATGTTGGTGCATAGACAATGAAGATAGAAATTGCTGGTAGTGGGCCACATCTCTTCAAGTGTAATCGTCCTATTCGGTTTGTAAGGCATTCAAATGAATCAATGTTTACGGCCATGTTCGTGTTGACAAGGACACCAATGCCACCGACGCCTCTTTGTTGCATGTTCCAAGGAACAATTCTTCTCCTGTGTCAAATACAGCATGATGCGACTGAGGCCTCCTCGTCTCAGTCAGACCAATGATGTCGTACTTGATCTTTTTGCCTGCAGCATTAGATCCTCAATATATGCTTCCGATGCCAGTGTACATGCATTGAAAGTACAGACAGTCATTTTTGTCCTTCTTCGTTTTGGCAGCCTAGGATAGCCATGAAATTTTGTCTGGCACTGCTTGTTTGTCTTTCTTACTGCTGCCGTATTAAGAGCTCTTTTTGGGGTCAGGAAAATAAACATTTCTGTTACTGGATTTGGCATATCGAACACGCATCGGACAGCTTGCCAGGCTCTGCCATGCGGGCGCTATATTCTCATTAATTTGTGGGACTCTCTCAGAGGGGTGGGTTGAATATTTATGGTAATTTGGAAGTAAATTGTGCGGCCGCACGCGCTGCGCACAATGGGAAAAGCTGGTTTCTGCTCTGCATATATATATATATATATATATATATATACATATACATATATATGTATCTTGGCTCTGTGCTCATGAGTGACTCCTGTCAGCACGAGGGAACCATATGTGATATCAAGGATTCAAATGGGGTCAGTAGGATGCAAGGCAAAAGCCTTAAACCCTGTGCTATCTCTGTGGTCTCAGGGGATTTCTTCTTAAGTGTCTGAAAATACATTTTGCTAAGGAAGAAGAGTGTCTCTTGGCCAGATTCCTCCGTAGGAATCATTTTACCAGATTTGTAGGAGATATTAAGTGGGACAGTTGTGCTTTTAATGACCTTTGGGAAGATCTTGAAATTTGCATTTTTCAGGTCATTGCTTGCATCACCTAGTCCAGGACTCCGAAGGGCCCTCTGGAACTGTGTCCAGTCTATGGGGCTCCTGGAAGGCACCATCTGGTTTCTGGTATTACAACAAATAGACTAACCCTTTCTCCTGGACCTAAGTGTTTGAGTGTTTGTTTTAAGGCACTTATAAAACCAAATACAAAAAAAAATCTGCTATGATTATAGCAGTTTTGGACTTGCTTGATTTTCTAGGAATTACGAGTAGATCACCATGGTGGAAAATGCAAGGTTTTCTTTTAATGGTCCCGAAATTTTCTATCTATCTATCTATCTATCTATCTATCTATCTATCTATCTATCTATCTATCTATCTATCTATCTATCTATCTATCTATCTATCTATCTATCTATCTATCTATCTATCTATCTATCTATCTATCTATCTATCTATCTATCTATCTATCTATCTATCTATCTATCTATCTATCTATCTATCTATCTATCTATCTATCTATCTACCTACCTACCTACCTACCTACCTACCTACCTACCTACCTACCTACCTACCTACCTACCTATCTATCTATCTATCTATCTATCTATCTATCTATCTATCTATCTATCTATCTATCTATCTATCTATCTATCTATCTATCTATCTATCTATTTGTTTAACAGTTGCAAAAATGTTCATATTTGGGTTTCGACCATACAGTGTTCCAGCACCCATTCCTCCACCAGTGCCCACTTCCCACCACCAATGTCCCCGATTCCCTCCCTGGTCCCAAAATTTATAATTCAAGGGCTTCTCCTTGACTCATTGAGCTGGTACATAGTACAAGTGGCTTACTGGCTGTGGCTTAATTAACACAAATTGTAGTGTAGCTAAACACGTTAAGCACACACCCTGTTTAAATTCCCTTTCCCACCCTATTGAGGATTATTGCAAATCGGTTTTTTTTTTGTTTGTTTTTTGGGTCACACTCAGTAATGCTCAGGGGTTTCTCCTGGCTCTGCACTCAGGAATTACTCCTGGTGGTGCTCCAGGGACCATATGGGATGCCGGGGATCGAACCCGGCATGGGCCAGCTGCGTGCAAGGCAAACGCCCTACCCGCTGGACTATCACTCTGGCCCCTAACACACATCGTTTTAATCCCTCTACTTGATTGGTTGCACAGTTTCCACCCTACTCTCTGATTGGCTGACAGAGTTCTCACCCCACTACCTGATTGTCTGACACAGAGTTCTCACTTTACTTTCTCCAACTTAAGTATCTCTGTTCCACCGAATAAAGTGGAGCAGTTCCCTGAAGTGACTCGTGGAGACTTCTTCGTGGGTGCTCTACTTGGCCTTCATTGTGGGTGTTCTACTTTTCAAGGACCGACCTCACTAGGGACGTCAACATTTCTCACCAGAAACATCAACATTGTAGCTATGACATCAGTGTGTTAAGAGAAAATACTTATGTGCCCCTTGAATATATTGTTCAAGTAGAGTTTTGGGGGAGCCCAGGCTATGAAGAAAGCTTAGATGATTTTCACTAGCTTTGTGGTAAACCTGACCAGGGTCGAATTACTCAGTAGTTAAGCTAAGACTTTCTGGATCCTTACACAGGATCTCAGTTGGGGGCCCTAGCGGTAGTCCAGCAGGTAGGACAGTACCTTGCATGCGGCCCATCTGGAGTCCACCCCCGGCATCCTATATGGTCCCTAGCAGGAGTAATTGCCGTGTGCAGGCTCTCACTTGGGTTCATTTTATTGGAAGCTCATGCTCACTTGCGTAAAAAAATTTGTTCACCGTTTCCTTTCATCTTCACCTGAATGAAGCAGTCATTTTTTTTCTATCTTGAAATGTTCAAAAGTTCCCCAATGTCACAACAGAGAGACTTTTGGCATATCGTAACTGTTGATTTGAAAATTAGCAAGTATTTTCGTGCATTTGCCAAGAACAACATTTTGGGATAACCATTTTGTATAAATTCTTATGTTTAATTTTCACATAATTTTATGGTTATATGCTCCATGTTTTCCACTCCATAAGCAATTCACTTAATATCATGCCAATAAATAGAAAACAAGTTTAAATCTAGGCCTGTGTGATTACATAAAATTCCAAGTTATTGTCAGAGAGATAGTATAGCCAGTAGGGCATTTGCCTTGCTTGTTGCCAGTTTGGGTTTGATCCCTGGCTCCCCCATATTTTCCCCTGAACCCTGCCAGGAGTTATCCCAGACACTGATATAGGAATAAACCCTAAGCACCTGCTAGGAGGTATTTAAAACCAAAAAGAAAAAAAAAACCCTCCAAGTTATTTATCACTTTGTTCTAATTTTGCAAGTAATTGTGTAATGATAGATGATACTAGTTTATTCTATATGCAAATAAAACAACAGTTCATTTTTAATTTGTCTATTTTGGCGCCATAATTGCTAGTGCTGAAGGTGACTGTAGAATACTAGAGCTTGAACCTAGGGCTCCACATGCAAAACATGTGCCCAGCTCTTTGACTAAATGGTTCAGTTTCAAAAACAAGGTGGTTTGAGATTCAGTTCACCCATGCCTTACTCTTATCTTCCATTTCTTTTATAAAAAATTGTGTATTCATTACTAAATGATTTACTTTTGTGCCTCAGGTTCACCAATTATAAAATGGGACAGTAAGAGCATATCTTCTTAAAAGAGCTGTCTAGAACGTAAGTCCCTTGGAGTTCCTCCCAGACTTACACTCTCTCATTATTCAAATACTGCTTAAGTTCCTCAACACCTGTCTCTGTCTTTGCTTGAGTTCAGATCTTAAATAAATAACTGACATCCAAATATTGTCCCAAAGTTTAATATTGAGCCAGCCATCAAACAGAAGTCTCCAGTGGAATGAGCCAGGGTTTAGACTTTGAAAAACAAAGCTCAGTCTGAAGAAGTTCAAAGAGAGACAGAAAAAAGGTATGTTCCTAGTTAACTGCACCCGTGTTGAACTGAAGACTCAGAAAAGTTCTTTTCATTTTATTTTATGTTGGACTGACTTTTTAAGAAAACAATCTTGCAAGTGTTTATTTTATAACCCTAGCAGTGTCCAAGAAAATGTGGACAGCCAAACTCTGAAAAAGCACAGTTGTGAATAGGACTCATTTTCAGTAAGCGAAATCCCTTTTCTGTCCAGGTCCTTCCCGGCCATGTGAAACTGTCCCTCCTCAAAGAGGACAAAAGATGCTGTCAACTCCATAGAGGCCCTTACTACGAGCTTGCTCCTCTGCTGACTCTTGAATCTGAAACCTTCATCTCCATTGCAGCATCAGAGATGCCAGAGCTATTATCCTTCACATTAGGTGTTGCTGCCCAGATTATGATGTAGTGATTTATGGTGTTGAGATGTTTTTTGGGTCACACCCGGCACTGCTTAGGGACTACTTCTGGCTTCGGGTTTGCTCCTGGCAGTGCTCAGGGGACCACTTGATATAGGCCATCAAAGTTGGGGCTTCTGCATGCAAAGTTTAGCCTGTTGAAATCTGTCTAGGGTCCTAGAATGCCCTCCTTTCTCCCTCCCAGTCTCCCTCCCTCCCTTCTTTCCTTCCTCCATTCCTTCATTTGTTCATTTCTTCCTTTCTATGGCAAGAAATGTGACGATCTTACCTTCATAGCAAAAATGGACTATTTCTTAATTTGTTTGACTATACATAGGCATGATCTGTTCTGTGGACCAGAACTTGTTGGAGATATATGAACACATACATAGAAACATTTATTTGAAACAATGAGTTATCTCAAATATTTAAAAAATTCTTATAATCACAGATGGCCACTAGAAGGTAAATATATGATATATATGTACATATATATGCTTTTTATATACATGTATTTTATATACATGTATTTTATATACATGTATTTTATATACATGTATATATATATGTATGTATTTAACCTGGTGGTATGGAATTTTCTAAGATTTGTAAAACTGACTCCTGGAGATGATTGAGACAGAGGCCTGAGTGAGGTTTGGGCATTTTACACACGATAACCTCTAAATGTATTGCAATCCACAATGTGTAAGAGAAGGAAGAGAGAGAGAGAGTGGGAAAGAGAGAGAAAGAGAAAAGAGATAAAGAACCTGTCATACATGGAGAAGATTATGTTGAGCGAAATTAGCCAGAGAGGAGAGAGACAGATACAGAATGACTGCATTTATTTGCATGGCATAAATATATATGTACATATTATGATACCAATATCCAAGGTCAAGTGAAACATATATCAGGAGGTCTTGTCAAAGGTGGAAATTATCACAAACGTGTGGGAGTCAGGAGGTTAGGTAAGACAGAAAAATGGAACAGTGTGCTAATAATTGTCGAGGGTACTAATGCCAACCTAGAACTGAGCATTAAATAGAGGCAAAAGGATACACAGGACAACCTTTTTAATGTATGTTCTGTAATCCATAGTCTGGAAGGGAAGGAAAAGAGAAAGAGATAGAGAGAAAGGGAAAGAAATAAAGAACCTGTCATGGAGGAGGGCTGGGGGAAGGGGGAGGGGAACCGGGAACGTTGGTGGTGGGAGATGGGCACTGGTGGAGGGATGGGTGCTGGAACACTGTATGACCAAAACCCAAATATGAACTTTTTAATTGTATATCTTTTTATTTGTATATCTCACGGTGGTATAATAAAATGCTTAAAAAAATAAAAAAAGAACCTGTCATAGAGGCAGGCTAGGGGAGGAGGGAGGGCATTAGGAACGTTGGTGGTGGGAAATGGGATGGGTGGAGGGATGGGTGGAGGGATGGGTGCTGGAACACTGTATGACCGAAACCCAAACATGAACATCTTTGTAATTGTATATCTCATGATGGTATAATAAAACATTAAAAAAATTTAAAAAATTCTTATTTCACTTGGAAATACAAGAATGATACTGTATCTTTATATTACTTGTTTAAACCATACTCTGGAATGTAACAAGGTTTCTGTTTTTGTTCTCATGGAATTTTGCCAATGACATCACCCACATTGTGTGGCCTTCAACAGCCTCTCCATTCTCCAAAGTGCTGTCAAAATTGCAGAACTTCTAGTTATTTTCTTCCCTTCCACCTCCTCAACTTTCCCTTCTAACCATCCAACCTTCTTGACATGCATTTTTACTCACCTGCAGATGATTAAAGCCATCGTAGGTGTTGTCAATCAGCAATTCTTTCTTTTCTGGTCATTTCCAAATTACCTCTTATGATGAGGTATTTTAGTCTCACCCTGAATCTCTGTTTTATACCTCTCCTTTCCATTTTGCACAGATCAAAGTGTGGATACCCACTTCCTGCCTCCCTGGAATTTATGAACATGTGCCAGGTAGAACATATTTGAAGAAGGAAAGAGTGGAATCAGGCGCATCACTAGGATTTTATTGCTTTTATGCAGAGGAATAATGGGAAAAATACAATTTTCTAGTTGACTGAAATAGGAATAGAGGGAGTGTGATGAGCAGAACGTAGCATGGAGCTAGTTTGAGGACAATTACTCTGTTTAAATATCCACATTTGGGGACCAGGAGATAGTGCAGCACTTATCTAGGTGGATTCCTGGCAGAGTGTGGTCCCCTGAGCATCACTGCAGCCCCGAGTGTCTTTAGTATCGCTGGGCTGGGGTCCAGACAGCGTCTTTGGGCCCTTGCTATGAACCTACTACCAATGACTGGCCGAGAACTTTTGGTGGGGCCTCTGGACTGCTGGGGCCCCACCAAAATAAACTCCTCCCCTCAAAATAAACACAAGGTCTAATGATAATGCTAGTTCTGTGGACAGTACATGCAGAGCACAGACTTTGCTGGAGCACATTAGAGAAGAGCTTAAGTCAGGGGAGAGATTTAGGGTCTTGGTGCTAATCCTTACTGCTTATGTACCCTCAGGCTGTGATTTGTCCTTCTCTGTTTTAGGTTTCTCTGAAGATCCTAATCCATGCTGTACTCTTTAGTTTTGTTTTATTTTAGTTTTTTGTTTGTTTTGGAGCCATATCCAGTAGTACTCAGGGCTTACTCCCGGCTCTGTGTGCATGTAAGGATCACTCCTGGCAGAGGCTTGGCACCACATAGATTGCCGAGACTTGAATGCGGGCAGGCAGGGCAAGTGCCTCATCCACTGAACTGTCACTGTTGTCCCTAGTCCCAGCTGTATTTTTGCTCTGTGGGAAACAGTGAAGCACACCTACCACTCCTCTGGGTTCCTTATGTTTCTTATGTGATAAGTATTTGAAGAAATTATACTGGTGGACCGAAGAGCATTTTCATTTGTGACCCTTTCCAGAAGCTCCCATCTACCTCTGGGGTTTGCTCCTGCAGCTCAGAGGCCCTATCCTTGCAGTCAATTGCACAGGGCTGGTTAATAAATGACATTCAGGGGACCACACTGGCATGAGGATTGGTCTGCTCAGGCAGGGTTTCCCAGAGAGGCTGCCTGCTGCCCCCCAACAGAGAACTCTGTTTATCACTTTGGAGATGCAGTAAAAATAACAAATGTCCAGAGTCAACCTAATTCACTATGCTACTTAGTATTGGAAATACATAAATATGTCAAGCAAAAAAGCTCTAATAGACCCTTTTATCCTGGTAATAGTGTACATATAATTTTCCTCTCATTAGTACAAAAACTACCTAGGGAACTCACGCCCATCCTTCATCCATTTAATCTGCATTAGCTTACTTTTACCTTGTGTTTAATCTGCTTTCCCTCAAGGTATTTTGAATAAATCAATAGGAATACATGATTGTTTAATGATTTTTAGAAGAGCTCCCTTCGACCACAGCTGCGTGATTTAGAATGACTAATTCCGCTTTTTCCAATTGATCCTTCCCAGTGTGGATCATCCATTTCTGCCAGACCATGGTGAGAGAATTCTCTAGCAGACTGCTTCCAATTCCGGGGCTCCTGACAGGGCTGGATGGGCTGGTGGCTTCTTCCTCATCACCATGTTATTAACCTCACTTCTGCGCTCACTCTCAGCCTTACCCAGCGGCTGCTAGGCCAATTTTTGGGGAACTCAAATTTCTCTGAAAATCTTTTTCTCAGTGGGTCTTTTCCATGTGCCTAAGAACTGGACTCCCCTTCGACTCTATACAGAGTTTTCTGAGTATTGATGGAATAATGGGTAGCGATGTGACAAAAAAGTCAATCCATTTTGCTAGAGGCTTATGATAACTGCCTGGTTTATTAGGGGGACTCTGTGTGTGTGTGTGTGTGAGACAGAGAGAGAAAGATAGATAGAGACAGAGACAAAGAGGCAGAGACAGAGAGATAAACATAGGGTTACATCTTATGATTCCTTGTCTGTATCCTAATGTTGACAGTTTTGAATGGAACTCTGAGAGAGTCTCGGTCTGTGTCAATTCCTTGAAAGCTCTGAGTAAGGAACTGTGAATAATGAAGCAGACAAACTTGTTTATCAAAGGATGGAACAGAGGGAGGCAGCCACTGGAGATAGCAGGAGACCATAGGTATGATGGTCTGCAGGGCAGAAAATTGCTCACTTCCTGCCACTCTTTTGTAGTTCCTGTTTCTCCCCACTGAACCCTAGTTTGACTGCTGCTCTGCCTAGGGTTTTGGGTGGTTTTCTTATAATCTCATTTTATTGTTTCAGTTACTTAAACTGTCACAAAGAACATTGTTGAGTAGGCTGACAATAATAGACTCATAGTGGTTATATTAACTTGTTCTTATTTCGTGTAGATTCATGAAGATATTCTTGGAGATGCCCAAGTTCACACACATGTATCACTGTATCACTGTCACTGTCTTTCCGTTCATCATCGATTTGCTCGAGCGGGCACCAGTAACATCTCCATATGTCCTGTCTCATGCAGTAGAGCCCAAGGGCACCTGCTTGCTCCAGGAACATAATAACAATAATCATAATAACAATAATCATAATATCTAGGACCTGAGATTCTTCAGACTGCTAAGTGCTTCTGTGCCCCTTCTGGTCCACTAGCTTATTTGTCTCAAAGAGACCATATGAAGAATGTTCTACATCCTTAGGTGTCTATATCCTTAGGTGAATGCTTTGAATTGCATTCAATGCCCCTTGGGCTCCCCTCTCAATCTCATGGAATTTCCACACCCAATCATGCTTCTGCAGCCCTGGTCTCTCCCTGGACACTGCAGAAATGTTATCACCTGGTTCTGGAGCCATGTGCCTGGTACCCACAGTTCATAAGCAAACACAGTTCTTATCTCCACAGGAGTAAGAGGCCAAAATGTCTGCCTGCTTTCTTTCTGGGTCTTGGCTCCTAGGGTTAGGGAAACCGTCTACATGAAAAATTTAGTGTATTATATAGTGAATTTTAGTGTACTATATAGTGTATTATATAGTGAGACATCCACGACATTGGCAACTATCACCCTATCTGCCTGTTGTCTGTCATCTACAAGATGTTCACTCTGAGTCATCCTGAACAGGATTGGCAGAATATTAGATGAAGGGCAACCATGTGAGCAAGCTGGCTTCCGAAAAGGATTCGGCACAATCGACCATATCCACACGGTAGCCAAGCTCATTGAAGTTTGTAGGGAGTTCAGGATGCCACTCTGTCTCCACGTTCATTGATTTAAAGAAAGCCTTTGATTCTGTGGAGACTGAAGCAGTCATCAAAGCTCTAGCCAAACAGAACGTTCAAATCCAATACATCAAGATCCTTCATGAGCTGTATTACGGATTCACCACCAAGATCTCACCATTCTACAAAGAAGTGATCATCCATGTCAAAAGAGTTCGGCAGGGTGATACCATTTCACCAAAACTCTTCAGCGCCACCCTTGAGGACATCATGCAACAATTAGAATGGGAAGGAATGGCAGTGAAGATAGACAGTCGGCAACTACACCACCTACTCTTCACTCATGACATCATTCTAATAACACCACACATTAGCCAAGCGGCACAAATGCTGGCTGACTTTGACCGAGAATGTGGAAAGATAGGTCTACAGCTGAATCTCAGCAAAACTATGTTCATGAAAAATGAACTGCTTCCAGAGGCCCCATTCACTCTCAATGGAAAAAACATCTCTGAATGCAGCTGTTATGTGTACCTAGATCAAGAAGTCAACATGATGAGCGTCCTAAAACCTGAGCTGTGCAGGAAGAAGAGAGCAGCATGGAATGCCTTCAAAAGCATCGAAGAAATAGCTAAAAAGACAAACCTCCGGCTCCGGGCACATCTCTTCAACTCCACGGATCTCCCTGCATTAACATATGCCTCAGAGACCTGGGCCCTATGAAAGCAGGATGAGAATGTTATTTTGGGTCTCCCAAAGAGGAATCAAAAGAGCTATGCTTGAAATATCACGCCTCACTCAAGTGAGAGAAGGAATCGGAGTTCCAACCTCTGTTGCTGTTCCAGAGTGAGGGGACGCTATTTCGTTTGCCAAGGCATCGAAAATCAAATGTGCTGGACATGTAATGCAATTTGGAGACGACTGCTGGACTAGAGCCGTTACAGACTGGATCCCATGGGACGTCAAAAGATCACGTGGCCCCTACCTACAAGATGGTTAGACTTCTTCGTCAAGACCCTGTTAGAACAGTTTGAGGCTCTTTGTACTCATGAAACAACCAGATGCCATTGGGCTACACTGGCATGTGCCATAGGGTCAAATAGAAATATTACTGGCACCCGCTCGAGCAAATTGATGAATAACGGGATGTCAAGTGATAGTGAATTTTATAATACACTGTTGTTTTCTTGCTGCTGGGGTTAGGAAGAAAGTGTATTATAGTATATCAGAGCATGAACCTAATAGTCTTCATTTTTTTTAAACCAAGAAGTTGCTTCCAAATTGATAGACTTGACAAGGGTTTTGGGATTCCATGCCATGCAGATTAAGATTGGCGTTAGAGATAAATTACTTTTGTATTTTGGAGGCAAATTTAAAACATCAAGATTTACACATCATTTTATATCATATGAAGTTATAAAAACAGGTTGTTAAAGTTCTATAAAAGAGCAAATATTGGGATGGGCCATAATCGTCAACCAGAGTTTAGGACTAGCTGCTGTTAAGTTGGGAATCTTCCTTTTAGCTGTTGTGTGGAAATCTTTGCTGCTTAAGCTATAATTGGTGCTGGATTTTGTAAAGTTAGATAGACCTAGTTAGTATTTAAGATAATTAAACTTATTTTTAGAAGAGCAAGAGTCAGGAATGAATATCTATGGGAGAAGAGAGCAAGGCAAGTAAGATTTCTCTCACTAACCGTGTGTGTGTATGTATTTGACGTTTCTAATGGACATGTGCAATCCTGGCACCTAAGTTAATATTACTTCTTTCTTTTATCTTACCTGATTGTAGTCCTTCTTCTTAACATCCTTTTTGTTTGTGTTTGCTTTTATTTTTTTTTTTTTAAAAAATTTATTATACAACCATGAACATATAGTTACAAGATCACTAGATCACTAGACATCCCGTTGTTCATGGATTTCCTTGAGCAGGCGCCAGTAACATTTCCGTTTGACCCTATCACGTGCCAGTGTAGACCAACGGCATCTGGTTGCCGTTGCTTCCAGGGAATCCGAAGAGCCTCAAACCGTTCGTTCATGGTCCTGACGAAAAAGTCTGACCATCTTGTAGGTGGGCGGCCATATGATCTTTTGTCATCCCGTGGGATCCAGTCGGTAATGGCTCTAGTCCAGCGGTCGTCTCCAAATCACATTACATGTCCAGCCCATCTGATTTTCGATGGCATGGCAAATGAGACAGCGCCCCTGTTACAAAAGTGTTCATATTTGGGTTTTCCGTCATCACGGTGTTCCAGCACCCAAATCTCCACCAGTGCCTATTTCCCTCCACCAATGTCCCATGGTTTACCCTCTCCTCTAGCCTGCATCTATGGCAGGCAATTTTCACTTCTCTCTCTCTGTCTCTCTCTCTCTCTCTTCTTTTTACATGCTGTGGTTTGCAATACATATAAATATAATACAGTTAGAGGTTATCATATATATCCTTTTGCCTACTTTCAATGCTCAATTCCACACTGGTATTATCATTTACAATAATTATTTTTTTAATTTTTTAATATTTTAGTATAACACCATGAGATACACAATTACAAAGATGTTCATAAGATGTTCATATTTGGGTTTCAGTCATACAGTGTTCCAGCACCCATCCCTCCACCAGTGCCCATTTCCCACCACCAATGTCCCCTATTCCCTCCCCCATCCCCTAGTCTGCCTCTATGGCAGGTTCTTTATTTCTCTCTCTCTCTCTCTCTCTCTCTCTCTCTCTCTCTCTCTCTTCTTTACCTTCCCTTCCACATTGTGGATTACAATACATACATTAAAATGATGTCATGTGCATCTTTTTACCTGTATTTAATGCTCAGTTCTAGGTTGGTATTAGCACTTTCAACAATTGGCACACTTCCATTCTCTGTCTTACCTAGCCTCTGATTCCCACACGTTTGTGATAATTTCCTCCTTTGGCAAGACCTCCTGATCCATGCTTCACTCGACCTTGGATATTGGTATCCTAATATGTACATATATATGTATATATATTTATGTCATGCAAATAAATGCAGTCATTCTATATCTGTCTCTCTCCTTCTGGCTAATTTCACTCAACATGATCCTCCCCATGTCCATACATTTATATACAAATTTCATAACTTCATTTTTCCAAACAGCTGCATAGTATTCCATTGTGTAGTTGTACCAAAGCTTCTTTATCCAGTCATCAATTCTTGGACACACTGGTTATTTCCAGATTCTGGCTATTGTGAATAATGCTGCTATGAACATAAAAGTAGGGATGGTCTTTCCGCTTATGTATTTTTGGCTTCCCAGGGCATATTCCCAGGAGTGATATGGCTGGGTCAAATTTGACTCAGTGTCTAGTCTTTGGAGGAATGTTCATATTATTTTCCAGAAAGGCAGTACCAGTTGACATTCCCACCAACAATGGATGAGAGTCCCCTTTTCTCTGCATCCATGCCAGCACTTGTTGTGTTCTTACTCTTTGAATATGTGCTAGTCTCTGTGGCGTAAAATGATATCTCATTGTTGTTGTTTTTTTGCATCTCTCTGATGATTAATGATCACTTCACTTCACTTGAATCCCGTTATTCATCGATTTGCTTGAGCGGGCACCAGTAATATTTCCATTGGACCCTATCACGTGCCAATGTAACCCAATGGCATCTAGTTGATTCAGGAATATGAAGAGCCTCAAACTGTTCCTTTAGGGTCTTGACAAGGAAGTCTGACCATCTTGTGGGTGGGCGGCCACATGATCTTTTGACATCCCGTGGGATCCAGTCAGTAACAGCTCTAGTCTAGTGGTCATCTCCAAATCGCATTACATGTCCAGCCCATCTGATTTTCGATGCCTTGGCAAACGAGACAGCGTCCCTGATTCTGGAATAGCGATGGAGGTTGGAACTCCGGATTCCTTCTTTCACTTGAGTGAGGTGTGATATTCCAAGCATAGCTCTTTCAATTCCTCTCTGGGAGACTCGAATAGCATTCTCATCCTACTTTCCGTAGGGCCCAGGTCTCTGAGGCGTATGTTAATGCAGGGAGAACGGTGGATGACATCGATTAATGATGATGAGCATTTTTTCATATGTCTTTTGGCCATTCGAATTTCTTCCTTGTTGAAGTTGCTGTTCATTTCTTCTCTCCATTTTTTGATGGGGTTGGTTGTTTTCTTCTTGTAAAGTTCTACCAGTGCCTGATAGATCCTGGATATTAACCCCTTGTCAGATGGATCACAATCACGATCCACGATCTTCCCGTTGATCATCTATTTGCTAGAGCGGGCACCAGTAATATCTCTATATGTCCTGTCTCATGCCAGTAGAGCCAGGGGCATCGGCTTGCTACAGGAACATAAAGAGCCTCAAACCATTATATTAGGTCATGGGAATGACCTAATATAATTGTTACTGGAATTTGGCATATCATATACAACACGAGAAGCTTGCCAGGCTTGTCGAGCGGGAGGCAAACTCTTTTAAACACCTCCAAATAAAGCATTTATTGATGAACCACGCGCGGCTGCAAGCCGGCCCGCGCGAGCCGGGCTGTGATGGGCTGGTCTGCTGGGTGGAGTTATGACGAGGGGGAAGTCCAGAAGTGGAAAATGGCGCGCGCCGTGGAGTGAGGAGCGGTGGTCTGGCTTGTTGTGAGGCTCTGCCGAGGTGGTGGGCCAGGGCTAGAACCCGCCATACCTCCCGACTGCCTCATGAACGGCTTTGCACAGGGAGAGCAAGGAACAGCTCTGCCCCATGTGTGAGAGTCTCTGGACCAGCATATTGGGTGAATATTCTTTCCCGTTCTGTGAACTATCTTTGTATCTTGGTCACTGTTTCTTTTGAGGTGCAAAAGCTTTTCAGTTTCATGTAGTCCCATATGTTTATCTTTTCTTCTAGTTGCCTTGTTAGTGATGTTTCACCTTTGAAGATGCCTTTATCTTCAATGTCATGAAGGGTTTTTCCTATATTTTCTTCAATGTACCTTATGGATTCAAGTCTGATATTTAGATTTTCCATCCATTTTGATCTTATTTTTGTGCATGGTGTTAGACAAAGGTCCAAGTTCATTATTATACACCTCACTGGTCCACATTCATTATTCTACATGTCATTATTTTACCGGCCTGAGTAGGGGTCTGCTGTATCTTTCCATGCGCTTCCTGCAGGCTCTGGAGAACATCGTGGGCAGCTGCCCTGTTTGATGCTGCGTCTGCAGGAGACTGTCTTCCCTGGGCCCTGGCCATGGAGGAGGCTTGTGGACTGCTTAGAAGGTTCCAGGAGCAGGCTGCCAAAGGGCCACTCTCGTGGCCATGTCCAAGCTCTCACGGCTGAGCCCCTTCTCCTCGTGCTCCGTGTCACTCAGCACCTTGGCCACCTTCTGCTTGTGAGCAGTGTCTTCTGTGACCTGCTTCTGTGACCGCATGGCCGCTTCCTCCAAGGTCTCAGCAGCTT
>JAJIBD010009211.1:0-82135 GCA_021461705.1 Cryptotis parvus
TAAATATAACTACATTAAATGAAAGTTTCTCAAAAACATAAAAACCTAGGAATCAACAAATGTCATATCATAAAAGAATTATCAAAACAAGACTAAAAGTCACTGTTGAAAAGAATATAAGGAAACACCAGGAAGTAAAAAAATACCATATTCATAATGAAAGAATTAACATTGCCAAAATAACTATCAAAAGAAATTTCTACCAAAATTTATGTAACAAACATTAATACATTTTTATAGAATAATAAAACTTTACATAAATACAACTTCATTAAAACTAAACAAAAGCCATTCTGAGAAAGGGAGAAAATGGAGAGTATTTAATTTACTGATATTAAATTTTACTAAGTTATAATAATCAAAACTATGAGTATGACATTAAATATATAGATTCAGACAAATGAAATAGAATAAGAGTCCATAGATAACCCTCAAATGTCTGAACTGCTAATACAAACTCTATAAAGGCTTTTGATCCATAAATTGTACCAGAGAAAATATCTTCAAAAGATGGTGCTTGGGAAAACTTTATTACCCAAATGCAACCAAAAAAATCCTTCATAATGCAAAAAGAGAAGAGATAAAGAGAGAGAAAGAGAGAGAAAGAGAGAGAGGAGAGAGAAACAGAGACAGAGACAGAAGAAGAAAAATATCTGCCATACAGAGACTGTGTGGGAGAGGGAAACTAGGGACATTGGTGGTGGAAAATGTGCACTGGTAGAGGGATGGGTGCTGGAACACTGTATGGCTGAAACCCAATCATGAACAGCTTTGTAGTTGTCTATATCACAGTGATATAATACAAATTTAAAAAAACGAAGGGGGAAGAAAATATGAACAATAATAAAATTGCATTCATATCTTACATAGCATATAAAAGTTAACTCTAATTAGATTGTAGACCAGCATTCATAAAATGCATTTAAGGAAAATAGAGTTCTCCAGAATATGAAACTCAGGTATCTTAAATGATATGCCTCTTTAGAATATCAACAACAAACAAATTGGACCATATAAAATTTTAAAAGTTTATACAAAAAAAAACTTGGACTAAAATGAAGACACTTTAGAAAGGCAAGAGAGATAATTCAGCAGTTAGCATACTTTGCATGCAGCAAATATAGGTTTGGTTCCCTATTCCACCTATGGTTTCCTAAGCCCAATTAGGAATGATCACTGAGATCAGAGGCAGGAGTAAACCGTGAGTACAATCAGGTGTGGCCCCTAAACAAGTAACAAAAAGATACCCTAAAATGGGGAGACAATATTTTCACACCATATATCAGATAATGAGGATTGAATTTGTGATCAGCAGGTCAAGAGCTTTACTACCTGTACTATTTTATTCCTTATTTCAGCCATTGTTGTTTGGGATCCATGCCCAGCATTGTGCTCCTGGTGGGGCTTGGGAGAATCTAACCCAGGTGGGCCGTGTGTAAGGCAAGTGCCCTACCCACTGCACTATCTCTAGCCCCCTCATTTCAACCATTTTTAATTATCACTTGTATTATAGTCATTGTATGGCTAATTCTGTTACCCACTCATAGAACGTTCTATTGTCTTAAACTGCTAACCTGTTTCTCTTCCCCTAAACTCTTGCAAAGCTGCCTCTTTTTGTTGTTGTTGTTGTTGTTGTTGTTGTTGTTGTTGTTGTTTTGTTTTGGGCCAACACCTGGCAGTGCTCCCGACTTATTCCAGGCTCTCTATGTTCAGGGATCACTTGTTTGTTTGTTTGTTTGTTTGTTTGTTTGTTTGTTTGTTTGTTTGGTTTTGGGTCACATCCGGTGACGCTCAGGGGTTTTCCTGGCTCTTCACTCAGGAATTGCTTCTGGTTCTGGCGGAGCTCGGGGGGACATATAGGATGCAGGTGATCTGTGCAAGTAACATCCTACCCAAAGTGCTATCGTTCTGACCCCTCAGGGATCATTTCTGAAAGCCCTGAGGAACTGGAGTACTGGGATCAAACCTGGGTCAGCTGTGTGCAAGGCACCCAACCTTCTGTGCTATAGCTCTGGCCCCACCATGCCTTTTTGTGTCTATGGATTTGGCTACCCTATAAAAGTGAAATCACACAATATCTTTACTTTCATGACTGACTTATTTTACTTAACTTCCCTTATAATTCTTCCATGTGATGGTGCTTTAAAGAATCTTTATTTTGGGTCGCACCTGGCAATGCTCAGGGGTTACTCCTAGCTCTGCACTCAGGAATTACTCCTGGCGGTGCTGGCAGAGTAAGTATATGGCACGCCGGGGGTCGGCGATGTGCAAGGCAAACTCCTACCCACTGGACTGTCGCTCTGGCCCCAAGAATTGTCTTCTTGGGCGGAGTGATAGTTCAGTGGGAAGGACATTTGCCTTGCACGCAGCTGACCCAAGTTTGATCCCGAGCATCCCATATGGTCCCCTGAGCACCACCAGTAGTAACCCTGAGCATCGCCAGGTGTGACCCCCAAAAGACAAAAAGGAAAAAAAAGAAGTTTCTTCTTTTCCTCTCCTTTCACCCCATACCTACAGGTCAGCTGCATGGAGCCCCTCCATGTACTATTTCTCTGCACCCTTTCAAGCCTTGAACTGCAGGCTTGGTTAACGTAGAATCACGGAGAGTGTGCTCTGCTCCTATGCATTCCGTTGGTACCCACTCCCTGTCCCCCTAAAATTTGGATTTTATTAGGAAATACAACAAAGGAGTAGGGAAGGGACTATACTTTGATCATTAACTTAAGAGTTAGAGGCTTTATGCATACTTTCTACATTCTAAGGCTTGCCTTTTCACTCAGTTGAGGGTATTAATGTTCAAAAGTGGTTTATTTTTATTTATTCATTCATTCATTCTTTCATTTGTTTATTTATTTTTACCAACTGGATGTTCAATGGTAGAGCCCAAGGATGCAATGCTTTTCCTAGCCCTGCAATGCTTGGAAATTACCTGCACCACTGCCCCTCCGGGTGTTGCAGGTGTGGCTGCAGTGCCCAGCTGCGTAGACAGGTAGCAGACAGGAAATAGGCTTATCTACACCCAGGGCTCTGCCCTGTGGGCCCTGGATGGTTGATGATCTGACTTAGAAAAAGACTGGGTCCCTTGGGATGAACCCAGGGCCACTGCAGAGCCTGGCAAGCTACCCATGGTGTATTCAATATGCCAAAAACAGTAACAATAATGGACCTCATTCCCAATGAATGGAGACTTTACTGGTGCCCGCTCAAGCAATTCGATGAACAACAGGAGACAAGTGATACAAGTGATATCAAATCAAAGGTTAATATCAAGATATATAAAACACTCACAAATCTTAACAACAGCAACATCAAAACTCTACTAAAAATGGAAAAGACTTGAATAGACACTTCTCCTTAAGAGTATATATGGGTTGCAATACCACTCCTGGGAATATACCCTGGAGACACAAAAACACACAGCAGAAACACTATCTGCAATTCTATATTCAGCTGGATTTAGAGATGACTACAATAGTATGCTACCCACACGACAGAGCCTGGCAAACTACCCGTGTCATATTTGATATGCCAAATACTAGTAACAATTATAGACCTCATTCCCATGACCTGATTGAATGGTTTGAGGCTCTTTATGTTCCTGAGGCAAGCAGGTGCCCTTGGGCTTTACTTGCATGAGACAGGACATATGGAGATGTTACTGGTGCCCGCTCGAGCAAATCGATGATGAACGGGAAGACACAGTGACACAGTGATACTAATTACAATAACCAGAATCTGGAAATAACCTGAGTGCCCTAGAATAGAAGATCCGATAAAGAAACACTGGTACATGTACACAATGGAATACTACGCAGCTGTCAGAAAAAACAAAATCATGAAATTTGCCTACAAATTTCATGGATGGACGTGGAAATGATCATGCTTAGTGAAATTAGTCAGAGAAAAGGACAGATATAGAATGATTGCATTTGTTTGTGGGATATAAAAATAAAACCGTGTTCTACTAATTGTGGGAAATTGTAACGCAAGACTAGAGCTGAGCACAGATTGTATGCAGAGGGATTTACATGATAATCCTTACATGTAGGGCAAGCCACAATGTGTAAGAGGAGAGAGAGACAGAGAAAGAGAGACAGAGAGAAAGAGAGAGACAGAGAGAGAAAAAAGAGGAAAAGTGCCTGCCAAAAAAGGAGGTTGGGGGAGGAGAGAGGGAATCAGGGGATTTTGATGGTGGAAAGTATGCACTGGTGGAGGGATGGGTGCTGGAACACTATATGACTGAACCCCAATAATGAACATGTTTCTAATTGTATATCTCATGGTAGTATAATAAAATTAATTTTTTAAAAAGAGTATATATGGGAGTCCAGGAGGCAAATGAAAAAGAGTCCATCATCATTTACAGTCAGGAAGAGGCAAATGAGAATTTTTACACCAATGAGGCTAGATTATATCTAAATGACTGTTGGTGGTGACTTGGTGAGAGTGGAACCCTCATTCACTGCTGGTGGAACTGTCTTTTGGCTCAGTCTCTATGGAGAACAGTATACAGACATCCTAAAAACTGTGAAGTCTAACCTATAATTCAGCAATCCCATCCTGTCATCTACCTTCCAAAAGTCAAAAAGATTATTTTAAAAATGTATTGCATGTCTGTATTCATTGGCAGTACTAAACATCGGTAGAGCAAGGAAGGAAATGGAATCAACCCAAATGTGCAGCAGAGGAGCAGATAAGGAAGTTGTGGTGTGTAGACATGACAGAATACTATGAAGCTATAAGAAAAGATAAAATCTTGTAGTTCACTGCAGCTTGGTGGAACTGGAGGATGTCATGTTAAACAAAGTGAGTCAGAGGAAAACAGCCAAGCACCAGATAATCTCTATCTCTCGCATACATAGCAACAGTATCAAAAAAGGCCAATAAAGGTCTTGGCATAAAACTCAGATTCCCAATCAGCGGGGCAGAATAAAGGGAGGAAGGAAGAGGCAGAGTAAAGTATGTAAGGGGTAGATGACTAGGGGGTATTTTTGGGGTGAAGAGATGTGGTATCTGGGTATACCAAAATCATAATCGTGAATACTATTGGAATCATGTAGCCTAAATATATTTTCTAATATATCATATGTAAATAAAGTATATACACATACATGCTTTTCTAATTAAAAAAGTGAAGATTCTATTTCTGAATTAATCACATTCCAGGTTATTGGAAATTAAGTCATCAACTGTAAATTCATCAGCCCCCTAATATGGGTGTAATAATCCAAGTAGGTTTTTTAGATTTATTTTTATATAATTGAGCAAAGTAGGAACGGGAGTGACAACACAGCGGGTAGGGCATTTGCCTTGTATCGCGAGCAACCTGAATTCAATCCCTGGCATCCCATATGGTCCCCCAAGCACTGTCAGGAGTAATTCCTGAGTGCAGAGCCAGGAGTAATCCCTGAGCATTGCTGGTATGCCCCCCCAAAAAATGAGCAAAAGTAAATAATCAAGATATAGCTATGAGCGCACACCTTTCTGACTAGATTATTACAAGGGTTATACACGCCCCATCTGGAGATGACAGTGAATGGTTGTGCGTTTAAAATGACTTAGTCAGGCTAATGATATTTTTACCATAAATTTCATCTGTTAAAGAATACAACAACCATACATGCACAAATTCTATTTTCTTCCAAGTAAACTCTTTCACAAAGTAACAAATTCTCTTGAAAGCTTTATTAAATAAGATAAATCTTCTACACCATTTATACAAATGTCAGTTTCAACATTATCTTTTTCATACTCCTTAAGTATAGAGCAATAAGGAATGGAAAGCACAGAGATTAATTTAGGTAACAATTACCATAATTCACAATTGCATTAGCACCTATTAGGGTTCATTGTTCTGTGGAAGTTTTAATGATACATTACTGAGTGAATAAAAGCAGAAGATGATTGGAAATAAAATTGTTTCTGTATATGCGGACAGGACTGCTGAGTGTAATTATACATTTCAGAGGCGACCTGTTTGGAGTTTACTCCATAATTTTATGTAAATGTTAAATAACTTCATGTGTTCTTCCTCCTGGGTTAAATGCTAATCTCTGTTATTTCAACAAGGGGAGTGCTGCAAGGTTATTAACAGACTTGCTCTGCCAGTGAAGCTAATGCCTGAAAATAATTCCACATACTTCAAAACAGCAAAGGTGTCCTTAGCTTTTTAAAAATTTAATATTTTATTGGGTGACTGTGTACATTCAGCTTTGAAAGCAGTCATTTACTCTGAAAAATTCTAGCAAAGCCCCCAAAGTGAGAAACTATTCTCTTAAGTATAATCAATTCATTCACAATGCCAGTTTGCATCTACTTTATCATTTACAACAAACGCACACAAAAAACAAAGAAGGTGGAAATAGATAGAAATACTGCAAGACAGATTGCATTTTAAGATGAAAATTCTAGAGACGATGGTAGGTAACACAGTTAACATACAAATGGCTCCTCGGTACACGTGGTTTCCAATTCTCAGAGATGATTCAATAGTCAGCACAGGGTCGGGTTCTAAAGAAATGTTAACCTCATTGTCCCTATGTATATGCTCCCAAAAGAACAGAGACATAGAACACTCAGATGGGAGATAGTATAAAAAAGAAACATATCATTTATGAAGGTTAAAAATAGTTTCCAAAGTGAGGTAAAATAAATGCTTTAATATTATGAGATTATTTGGTAGTATGTTCAGAAGAGTCAAGTCATTTATTTAGATCTTTGTGCCACAGAAAGAAAATATGAATTGGAGTTTTGGGGGAGTAGTGGGGAGATACTGACCACATTCAACAGTTTTCATGGCTTTCTTCTAGCAGTGCTTTTGGCATCAAATGCAACGCCAGGGTCCCTAAGTTGGCTGGGACACACAAGGCAATACCTTAACCCTTGTATTTACCCTATATCTCTTCAGATGGTATTTGAGCTCTTTGAACTCTTTTTTCTAATATTTTTACTGAAACTTGTTTGAAAGAGGAAAGAAAGGAAGTCCATGGTTGAGAGAGAGCACAAACTCTACAGCATGGAAATGGCCAAGAAAAGAAACACCAAAATAAGTGAGATACATGTTTAAGGGAGAACATGGGCTTGAAGAGCAAGTCAAGATTTGTGGTTTTTAAGGAGCTCAGAGGACACATGGTGGAGAAAACCCATCTGACAATGCAGCAACCTCAGATGAATCTGCAAGGCCAGACCAGGGCGGTCACCCTTTAAAGCCAGATTAACCCACTCCAGAATTGTTCCCCTTTTTTTCCTTTTTTGCTTTTTTGGGTCACATCCGGCAATGCTCAGGGGTTTCTCCTGGCTCTGCACTCAGGAATTATTCCTAGCGGTGCTGGGGGACCATATGGGATGCAGAGGATCCAACCCAGGCCGCCACAGGCAAACGCCCCTACCCGCTGGGCTATCGCTCCGGCCCCAGAATTGTTCCCTTTTGCCTCCTTCCCAAGGCTCCATCCGCCCTACCCAAGGGTGACCAGCAAAGAACATCCTTCTTGCTTTTTCTTCCCAATACAGAGAAGAATTTGAGGGATATAAGAGCTTTGAGTCAGACAAACTAGGATTATTCTCAACTCTTACATTGTGGGCAAGGATTCCTTGCTGATTTATCTGACCTATACCAGCACTTAAGCAAAGAATTGTGAACAGCCATCCGCATTGCTCTTATGGATAGCAGTAGGGGCGAGGCATCCTAGAAAGGGCTGAAAATGTGGGACAAAAGAATACACATGAAAAATAAAGGTCTATCTTTATCTACTGACATTCTTACAGGGATGGCTGATCTTCCTATAACAATATAAACTGGGCATTGTTAAATGAAGAATTTTTATGAGGCCAAAGATTTATCTGAATTTATGGAAGCAGTTTTTTAAAATACTAGTAATCACACTGATAGCTACCTAATATCATGCATAAATGTAATTTTTCAATGTTGTATGATCTAAAGTACTTTTTTATTTTTTATTTATCTGCACAAGTGTATGTTATACTTAATAATTATAGTCATATCAATTATTTCTCTTTGATGTGTCAGTATCTAGTGTTTCATTTCAATCTCTCTGTAAGCACAAAATTTTGTCAATAGAGTCATATTTGAAATAGCATTCCTCAAATAGAGTATTATCACAAATATCATCTTCAAAATCACCGTTAAAAATTAATCTCTTAGTAAGGATTGACTTATTTCCTAAAGGAGATTTTAATATTATTTATAGTCATTTGAACTCCACGAGTCATTTCCTGAATTACATGTAGGTTCCCAACATGCATTTTACTCTTCTTTGTGAGATACAATTTCTCCAATATCTTCTCTCCTCCTTTCTATTCCAAATGGGCTTATGCCTCCTGTTCTTCTAATGCAAAAACATGTTTCATAGACAGTTCCCTCCATCTCAAGTTTTGCCAACTTTATCCCAGTTTCACAAACACATATACAGAGATGTCACATGTAGTGATAACATGGCCTAGAGTAAGATAAAACATAAGCCAATCGTGGATAAATTTTAAAACAAGACACTATTTTGGGGATTCAGATAGCAGATGTCAACTCAGAATATATAGTGACACATATCAGAAGGCAACTGCTGTTGAGAATTTAGGATCTACAAATAACTATTGAATCACTTCCCAAAACAAGTCCTCAAGCTAAGGAAAAAGTAAAAAATAGAAATACATTCAGTGCTTTGGTTTGTTTCTAAAGCTTAGTGCCTAATTGTATGCATTTTTATTCTTCAACACTTTTCCAATATGCCTTAAAGTATACATTTATTGTTACCAGACCCAAAGTGTCCTTTCTGTCAATCCCTGTCTTCTTACTCAAGCTCATTATTGAAATACTTGAAATTTTGCAAATTACACTTAAAATTTTATTTTTATCATTTGTCTTTTCCATGAGAACCAAACTAATTAACAGTATGATTTGTCTCTGTCTTGTTTATTATAGTAGATGCAGGTCTAATAGAGTTCCTAGTATATAGTAAGTACTTGGTAATATGTTTGCTAGAAATTAATTTAATTTTATTGACTAAAAGTTCATATGCTATTTTAAAGTAGTTACTTTGAATCTCATATATAAGTATGTGTATTTAACTGCCCAGGGAAAGTAGAAATTTGAGTGAGCAGGTAACTGAAGCTATAGAACATTATAGTGGAAATAAGGAGTTTAATAGGATTGGTTAGTTGCTTTGAAGTAAATTACAAAATTTAGAAAAAATTATAAAGTTAGGGATTAGGATTCCCATATCAAGTTTATATAAAAGTCATAATGCTTCTGTTACTCTCCAAATAATCCTCCCAGTAGGGTCAAAAAGTTCCAAAAAAAGAAGAAGAAATTCAAATTTTTAAAAATTCAAGAAAGTTGAATTTACAGCAGTCCTAAATAGTTTGTAATGTTAAAGGTTGTCCATTGATAGAGAAAGAACATTGTGGATTTGTGGTAAAGGGACCCTCATTAATTGCTAGTGGGAATGCTGACTAATCCAAAATTTTGAAAAATGATATAGACATTCTTCAAATGACAAAGAATTAACCTTCCATATAAATCATTAATTCTACTCATAGGTGTATACCTGAAGGGTCC
Organism: Cryptotis parvus; assembly: GCA_021461705.1. Classification (NCBI taxonomy): domain Eukaryota; kingdom Metazoa; phylum Chordata; class Mammalia; order Eulipotyphla; family Soricidae; genus Cryptotis; species Cryptotis parvus. The sequence continues at coordinate 9,572 of JAJIBD010009211.1, forward strand.
GAAATTCCCTTGCAGAAAACACATCTGCACTCCGATGTTTATTGAATTTATTTGCAATAGACAAAATCTGGGAACAACTCAAGTACCCAATAAAAGATGTCTATGTCTAAGAAAAAATATGGCATATGTACACAATGGAATACTATTAGCCTAAGAAAAATGAAGTCATATAATTTGCTGCTATATGGATGGATATGGAATGTATCATGCTGACAGAAGTTAGTCAGAGACAGAGGGACAGACACAGAATGATCTCCTTCATAGTTGGAGTATAAAGAAACATAATAGGATAATAACAAATTCCCAAATTTTATAAAAACAAAGAGCATGAGAATTGGTCATCAGTAGAATGCTTACCATTGTGGGGGAGGGGTACATAGGTCAAGAAAGAGACCAGTAGGACAACAGTGGAGGTAGTAGACACCCTGGAGGTGGGCTGCCACTGAAAAAGATAAAGGGATGGGCATGGTACAATATCAGTTGCAGTATTGTAATCCAAAGTGCTAAAAGGGGAAACAGAGCCTGCCACAAGGTAGGCATGGTGGGAATGGGGGGGAGGACTAGAGGGAAGTGAGTGCTGGTGTTAGGGCATTGCAGAACTCAAACTCAGCCCTGGACTACTTCACAATTGGTAATTCATAGTGATTCAATAAAAACCAAAATTTTAAAAAAGAGCCTCTCAACATTGGACATAGAACACATGGACAAATTACAGAAAAGCCAGTGATGGCAAGGCCCTAAGATTGCTTGCTGACTCAGGTTAGTGCTTCCAGTGAATACAGATGCACAGTGCAGAAGCATCCCAAAAGGAGTTTTCCTTGGAAAGGATTATTGATCCCACCTCTTCCTGCTTCAGTCCTATAGCCATACTGGGCTCACCAGGCCCAAGTGTGAGCTGTAAAGTGTATGTACAAGCCACAGCAAATTAATGTCATTTGACTCATTTATATAGCGGGAAATATGAGGTGCATATATAGACATGGATCCAAATGATGTTTAGTGGAACAGAAGAAATATAATAACGGTTGAAATAGAAATCATTATTTTGAAATTTCTGAAACAAAATCTTGCATTCAAAGTACCAGTTTGAGTGCCTCTAAGAGTTTATGTGGTTAATTACTGAAACAGTAAATGAAGACAAAGCGACACACTTAACATATTGTAGAAGATAATGCCCAAGACCTAGAGAAATTAGAATGCAAAAATTGATTGTCACCTAATAGCTTCGCAATATTCCCTAATAATATCCAATATCCAGAAGTTCTCGCACCAAGTCAGTAAGAAATACAGAGACAAAAAAAAAAAGAAGTAGCACAATGGAGCAGTTTTTTTCCTATAGACTTGGAATGACAGTGAGAGCTGCCAAATTAGGTTCCCTGAGTTCAATGTAGATGATGGAAACCAGAGTAGGAAAGGATCAGCAGAGGGTGGTTACCATGACAGTCAGCAAACTGAAGATATAATCAAATGACTTCACCCACAGAGATCTTGGTCATCCTCTAACATGTCATATAGCCTTAGAACTGATTTGACCAAGCAGAAGAGTTCTTGGTGTGATAAATAGAATTCTGACATCTGTCAACACAAGAGACATTTGCAACAACTCAACAAGTTTTCAGATTTAGCTTCTTACATTTTCCTATTTTTTCATTTTGTCTTCAATTCCTGAGTTGGTATGGGTTGCGTCTTGGGGAAAAGATTGGCAATAAGAAATAATTACAAACTGAGAGCAAATTGCAAAAAAAAGTAGCGAAGAACCTTATACTCTTTGTCCAGTCTTTCATATTTTTTCACATTTTATTAGATCTGTCTTCTTTATATAACCATCATTCTTTTCTCCTTAAAATGTCTAAAGCAATTCCATATAGCATGCTCTTTTATGTAATGATTTATTTTCACTATCACTATCACTATCTTCCCGTTAATTATCTATTTGCTAGAGCAGGCAGCAGTAATATCTCCATATGTCCTGCCTCATGCTAGTAGAACCCAAAGGCATCCACTTGCTCCAGGAACATAAAGAGCCTCAAACCATTATATTAGGTCATGGGAATGTATCACTGTATCACTGTCTTCCCGTTCATCATCGATTTGCTCGAGCGGGCCCCAGTAACATCTCCACATGTCCTGTCTCATGCTAGTAGAGCCCAAGGCATCTGCTTGCTCCAGGAACATAAAGAGCCTCAATCCATTCCAGAATGAGGTCTATAATTGGAATGACCTAATGTAAATGTTACTGGTATTTGGCATATCATATACGACATGAGCAGCTTGCAAGGCTTGCCGTGCAGGTGGCATACTCTTGTAGTCAACTCTAAATATAGCATTTATTGATGAACCAGGGGCTGCTAGCAGCTGCTAGCTGGGCTGTGATAGTCTGGTCTGCTGGGTGGAGTTGTGACAAGAGGGAAGTCCGGATGTGGAAAATGGCGGCCCCCATGGAGTAGGGGGGATCGTCTGGCTTGTTGTGAGGCTCTGCTGGGGTGGCAGGCCAGGGCTAGAACCCGCCATGCCTCCCAGGTGCCTCGTGAGCGGCTGGGCACAGAGAGAGCAACTAGCAGCTCTGCCCCATGTCTGAGAGTCTCTGGTTAAGCATACCTGGGCCGGATTGAAAAAAAAAACTGCTGCAGGGTGGGTATTGATGATCCGGGTTGTGATAGTCTGGTCTGCTGGGTGGAGTTGTGATGAGAGGGAAGTCCGGATGTGGAAAATGGCGGCCCCCATGGAGTAGGGGGGGTCGTCTGGCTTGTTGTGAGGCTATGCTGGGGTGGCAGGCCAGGGCTAGAACCCGCATGCCTCCCGGGCGCCTCATGAGCGGCTGGGCACAGGGAGAGCAAGTAGCAGCCCTGCCCCATGTCTGAGAGTCTCTGGTTCAGCATACCTGGGCCATATTGAAAAGGAAACTGCTGCAGGGTGGGTTTTGATGATCCGGGTAAAAATGATTTATTTTATATCACTTATTCCATATAGCATGCTCTTTGAAGCAATGATTTATTTTATATCACTTATTATAATTGTCTACAAAAATCATCAAAAATATTTCCTCAGAAGACATTTGGTGAGGATTTTATATCAGACCATGGAGCTATTAAGCCCTTGTATAAGAGATTACTAATTTATTTCTGCCGCTTGCTTCCGACTCAAATATCAAAATTATGCAGATAAAACTCTTTTAGTCTTTTTTTTTGTTTTAGAAAATATACTTTACTCAAGTGAAAACTTCTGGAGTTTAGGAGTCTTTGCCACTCTAGATTTCAAAGGTTGTGATAATCAAAGGGGTAGGAGTGTGAGTGTGATGCCAAGCATCCAAAAAAAGTGAGTGTGACAAACTAACTTTGAACACCTTATAGTGTAGCCCTCTAGCCCTATCTTTCCGCATTATCTGTCACAGAACCTAAAAGCCTAGGAAGTTACCCCAGGCCATGGCTAACTGGATTTCAAGAAATATTATATCAATGAGATCCAATCTCAGACAATTTATAAGTTAAATTTTTTTAAAATGCTTATTTCCTGAAAAACAGATATGATTATGAGCAAATATTTAGTAGTTGCTTCCAAGTATTTCTTAAGAATTCAACTATTTTAGTGCTATAGACATCTGTGATCATTGATGGCTATGAACCCCAAATTTCAGTTTCTCGACTCCTAAACATTAAATGCCAGCGTGATAACTCATTCAACAGAGATTTACCTAAAACTTTACTTTTATTAAGATCTAAATATTAAGATCTGAGTCCTGAAATAAATCTCTGACTACGCCAGCACGCGGCCACAGAGTGACCATGTGACAATCTTAGACAATAATGGAAGTTAGGACCAGGTCCTTCCCAGGATCTTTCACATTTATACACTGTATACAGTTCTAGGTGGGTTCTAGCCCTGGCCTGTCTTCCCAGTGATTCTAACAAGGAGCCAGAGGAACCCCCACACCATGTGGGCAGTCATCCCTCAACATTCGGACTCCACAGCTCCTCAGAGCTACACACAAGAGAAAAGCCAATCTCTCCCTTTGCGGTTCATGGGTAAATGCATGAGATGAGAACCTACTACTTAGTGTGTACCACCCAAACGGCAGAGCCTGGCAAGCTACCCATGTTGTATTTGCATGCCAATAACCAGTAACAATTATAGACCTTATTCTCATGACATGAAGGAATGGTTTGAAGCTCTTCAGGCTCCTGGCACAAACAGATGCCTTTGGGCTACACTAGCTCAACAGATGTTACGGGTGCCTGCTAGAGCAAATAAATGAACAATGGGAAGACAAGAAATTAGAATGATTCAAACATCTTAATTGACACAATGCCCTGACTACAGTTACTATTGGTCCATAAAAGAAATATTACTCATTATTATTTAAAACAAAGGGATTCTTATAAGGGAAAATATGTACGTTGCTATATGAACCTAAATTACTCTGATTTTAAGAGTATTATATAACATGCAGCATTATAAATATAGGAGAAATTCTTGGGAGATATTATCTACTATGAATCTAGAGCTACTTTTGCAAATTAAATCAAATACTTTATTTATTTAATTTATTTATTTAAAGCATTTATTGATGAATAAAGCATTTATTGACAAGGGGAAGTCCGGATGTAGAAAATGGAGGCCCTCATGGAGCAAGGGGGTCATCTGGCTTGTTGCAAGGCTCTGCTGGGGTGGCAGGCCAGGGTTAGAACCCACCATCCACCTGGACACCTCGTGAGCAGCTGGACATAGGGAGAGTAAGTAGCAGCTCTACCCCATGTCTGTGAGTCTCTGGATCAGCATACCTGAACTGGATTTAAAAAAAGACTGCTGCAGAGTGGATCTCGATGAGCCTGGCTGTGATAGGCTGGTCTGCTGGGTGGAGTTCTGATGAGGGGGAAGTCCAAATGTAGAAAATGGAGGCCCTCATGGAGGCGAGGGGGTCGTCTGGCTTGTTGCAAGGCTCTGCTGGGGTGGCAGGCCAGGGCTAAAACCCACCATCCCTCCTGGGTGCCTCGTGAGCGGCAGAGCACAGGGAGAGCCAGTAGCAGCTCTGCCCCATGTCTGTGAGTCTCATGGATGGAAGTATAAGGCAACCAAAAATATATATATATGGTTACAATGTCTATCCTGTAAGAATGAATCTATGATTTCTCATAGGAAGGACTTAAAGGGTCAATGACTCCATGATGAGAGTGAACAATCTTCACTAACTTTACTAAGAAAACATTTCTTGATCATTTTAGCAAATTATGTATAACAAGCAATACAAAATAAATTATTGAGGGTCTACATAGGGTCAGGCTTAGTAGTGATTGGGAAAATAGAAAATAATTGTGGTTTGAAGTTGTGATGGTGGTGGGCTTGGGGTTGAGTATTGAATATTTGTAAGAAATTTACATGAACAGCTATGTTAAAAATTGAGTAAGTTTAATAAGTTAAATAAGTGAAAGCAATGACACAGATGGTCCATTTCACACGTAGCATCTCAGTAAAAAGTTCATGACTTTAACAATATGATTCCAAGGTATATGTTGTAAAAAGCAACATAATTAGTGCATGCTAAGGAAGCAGGCATACCGGGGAGGATGGAAACTAGGGTCTTTGATGGCTATAAGGGCACATTGGTGTTGGGACTGGTGTGGAGTACTTGAAAAAACTGTCCTGTGAATAACTTTGTATATCACAGTGTTTAAATAAACTTTAAAAATTAAAATATAAAAGAGCTATGCAGGTACATCAAAGATGCTTATATTGTTTTCAAGTTCTTGAAAATAAAACCAATATTTTAAATTTCTCAAAGAGAACTCCTGGATCGCTCATACTTTGTATATGGTTGAATTCCTGAACAACCTACAGAATCTAGTGGGAGATTTACTAGTGGAGAATTTAGCAAGTTATAGAAAAGTGCTTTACAAATATTATGATTTAGAATGATTGAAAGTAATTTAGCATACATTAATGTTTTCTAATTTACTCTTAATCTCTTTCTGTAAAAACCCTCACAATTAAAAAATCCCCATGTCATCTCTAATATCTCCCTCCATTCTGCTATCTCTGGGAAGCTTCCTACTGAAGACCAGTTTTCATTTTCTGTTGCCTTTGGGCATTTTTTTATTCTTCTGGTATGTTTATTTATATCCCTCCCATATATACCAGAGACTATTCTTTATCTATACCTTTTTCTGGCTAACTTTATTCAGCATGATGCTCTCCAAATCCATCCACATAGCAACAAATTGCATGATTTTTGTCTTATAGTAGGAAGTATTCCATTATGTATGTACCATAGTTTCTTTTTCATTCATCTGTTCTTAAGCACATGGGTTGTTTCCAGACTTTGTCTATTGTGAATAGTGCCATAAAGAACATAGAACAGATGTCTTTTCTGAATAGTTTTTGGGCCCTTGGGATCAATGACAAGAAGTGCAATTGCTGAGTTATATGATAACTCAATTCCTAGTTTTTAGAAGGGTTCTTATTGTTTTCCAAGAGAATTCAACAGTCTGTAAATTTGAATTGCTGGCGGGACTAATCAACACTCCCACCAGTAGTAAATGAAGGTCCCTTTTCCCACATCCACGCCAACAAAGAGTTGTGGGATGATAGCTCATTGTTCTTTTGATTTGCATTTCCTTTACAAAAAGTGATGCAGTGTATTTTCTCATGTAACTTTTCCCTCTAAGATCAGGCACAAGACAAATGTGCTCATTATATCACCACAGTTTCAACTTAGTGTTGAAAGTTATTGCCACTGAAGTTAGGCAACAAAAATATATTAATAAGTCATGCAGTTTGGAAAAATTGAAGTCAAACTCTCACCATTTGAAGATGGCATGATAGTCTATTTATAAACACTTTAAGACTTTTTAAACAACTCATAGAAACAATAGACTTATACAGACAAGTGAAAGGCTACAAAATCAGTGGACAAAAGGTTCATGGCTTTTCTAAATGCATATAATAAAACAGAACAGAGGAACTTTTTATAATACCATTTACAACAGTGCCTCAGAAAATTAAGTACCTGGGAATAAGCTTAACAAAAGAGGTGAAAGGCATACAAATAAAACTATAAAATGCTACAAAAAATTTAAAAGAACATGAGGAAATGAAAACATATCCACTATTCATGGATTAGAAGAATTAGTGTTATCAAAACAGCAATCTTGCCCAAAGCATTATGCAGATTCAATTAAATCTCTATAAAAATACCTATGACATTTCATAAAATTGATCAAATCTGTTGATATTTTTGATCAAAGAGTGTTGATATTTATTACTCATAGTAATACTACTCCCATACACACCAAATCTTTAATGATTCAATGCTATTGACCAAACAAATAGAAGAAAAATAAACAAACAAGATTACTTCTAGCTGAGAAACTTGTGCACTGCAAAAAAAAAAAATAATGACCGGAATGAAGAGAAACCCTACAAAAGACTGGGAGAGAAAATGTTTTCCTACCAGTCATCTGACAAAGGGTTAACATCCAAGCTATATAAAGCATTGATAGAGCTAAAGCAACCAATACTACCTAGACATAGAATAGATGAACAGAAAGCCCAGAACTGTATTGAAAGTAGGTAAGGGGTTATACATGATATCTTTCAATACTACGTTTTGGGGCCCTTGGGATCAATGCCAAGTACTTTCAGTATCTGTACTGCAAACCATAAAGACCAAATAAAAGAGAGAGATAGAGAGAGTGAAAGAGAGAGAAGAAAAGCGCCTGCTATAGAAGAGAGGGGGAAATGGGGACATTGGTGGTGGGAAATAGTGAAGATATAAGAGACTGTTGTTGGAATATTATATAACTGAAACCCAATCATGAATAATTTTGTAACCTTTAAGCTCACTGTGGTTCAATAATAAATTAAAAACAAACAAACAAAAAGATAGATAGACAGACAGACAGACAGATAGATAGACAGACAGACAGACAGACAGACAGATAGACAGACAGACAGACAGACAGACAGAGACACAGACAGACAGATAGACAGACAGATAGACAGAGACACAGACAGATAGACAGTAGACAGACAGATAGACAATAGATAGATAGATAGATATGTAATGATTAGGTAGTATATGGTAGTGATATAGATAGATGTAATAGATATAGATAGATAGATAGATAGATAGATAGATAGATAGATAGATAGATAGATAGATAGATAGATAGATAGATAGATAGATAGATAGATAGATAGATAGATAGATAGATAGATAGATAAAATTCTAAAACTTTTGAGTTTTTGCAATTTTTTGCATTTTTGTAAAGCCAGCATTTGTTTGAATAAATTATAAATAAACTCCAGACTTTAACTGCAGCTTCTTACTCTTTAAAAGCTTTTTAGAAAGGAATGAAATCTCTAAATTTCCTAATTTTATGAGAATGAATATAAAAGATTTCATTGTCATTATATTTCAACTTAAATATCTGCATTGCCAGCTATGAAAATACAAATGCAACTAAACTGCTATAAAACTCTAACTTTTTCACATTAATTTTACTTAATGGTAATCTCTTAGAGAGCTGTTTTCTTTCTTTACCTGGTGCACAAAACTCTTGTTGCTAAATTTAAAAAGTTCCAAGTAAATGTTTAAAATGTCTTGTGTTTGGGGACTAGAGAGTACAGTAGGTGGGGTAATCGCCTTGCCTCCAACCTGCCCAGATTTGTTCCCAGACACCTGATATGGTCCTCTGAACATGCCAGTAGTGATCCCTGAGCACAGAGCCAGGAGTAGAACCTGAGAATCTACATATGGGAGCCAAAATAAAAGAAAAAATTTTGTGCTTTATCCTTAATAAATAATACAACATAGAAAAATTGCACAGTTGTGCTTTAAATTCTAAATCCATGAAATTTTAATATTTTAAATTAAAAATGTAAAATGTAATTTTATCTTTACTTCGTATTTCGAAAGAAAAAATTTTGTGATGAAGCGTAAAAGTGGGGCAATTAAACCAATGAAGTAACATTTGTATAAAACGACATATGGCATATAAAGAAGACATTTTCTGCTATGATGTTTAAATTTTGGTTTGCATAGAATCATCTGAGACCCTTGATAAACAAAACTTCTGTTTGGACCCCTCCAGACACTCTCAGTAAATTACAGGAAATCCAATAATGTGCAGTACTTTTCAAAATTTTATTGTTTTTGAGGTAACGTGAATTCCAATACCATTAAAATTTTGCTTTTGTCATAGACTGTTACTATATCAACCCCACACCAAGAGCCAAAAAACTGTTGTCCATTGTACCTCTCTCCCTTATCATCTGTTCCATTCCACCCCATCTAGAATCTCAGTTCTGATGTCAGAGCCCAGGTGCTTATTTTTAAGTAGACACCACATATTCTCTTGTTTCTTTATTCATTTCTTTATTTTTTTTTTTTTTTTGCTTTTTGGGTCACACCCCGCGATACTCAGGGGTTACTCCTGGCTCTGCACTCAGGAATTACTCCTGGCGATGCTCGGGGGACCATATGGGATGCCGGGGATCGAACCCCAGCCGGCACAGGCCAGCCACGTGCAAGGCAAATGCCCTACCCGCTGGGCTATCGCTCCGGCCCCTCTCTTGTTTCTTTAAATACCACATATGAATGAGATCACCTATGAGTTCTCTTTCTCACTATGTTGCTTTGTGTAACACCTCACTCCAGTTCTTTATCCACATAGTATCCATGAGTTGTATTCCATTGTGTCTAAATGCCATAAATTTGTATTCGTTCATCTGTTATTAGTACTTGGAATTCCAAACCTTGACTATTGTAAACAATGCTGCTGCAATAAACATAGTGTTCCTATATTGATATCTTTGTGATCTTGGGTAGTTATTAAGGACTGGCATTGCTGTACCATATGGTTATTCCTTTTTAACTTTTTAAGTAGTTGTCACACTATTTTCCATAGTGACCAAATCAGTTTATAACCCACCAACAGTGAATAAGGATCCCATTTACCAAGGCTGGTTATTTTCAGTCTTCTTGGATAGCCTTTCTCAATGGTGTAAATGAAACTCATTGCTGTTTTAGATTGCATTTCACTGATAATCAGTGAAGATGAACACTTTTTATAAACCTACACATGCATATTTTACCTCTTTTAATGGAATTGATACCTAGGTACTTGATGTTGTGACATAAATATAGATGGCTTTTAAAAAATTCCTGTTTTCTTAGTTGCATATAGGAATGCAACATATTATAATTATGAATTTTGTATTCTGTCTTTTACTGCATTGATTTATTTTTTATTTTTTATTATTGGTTATCTTTTTGGAATTTTGTATATTGTCATGTCATTTGCAAATATTGAAAGTTTGACTTCTTTTCCAATTTGAATTCTTTTCATTTACTTTTCTTGATTAATTTCTAGGGCTATTTATTTTTCTTGTCTAGTTTCTAGGGCTAGGAATTAGCTATCAACCTAATATTGAATAATAGTGATGAAAGTAAGCCTCTTTGTTGTGTACCCAAATCTCTAGGGAAAAAAATTTCAATTTTGCTGATTAGTATGAAGTTAGCTTGGGTTTATTACATATGTTCTTTACTATATTGAGGTAATGTCCATATATATTCATTTTTGACATTTTATCATAAATATTGTGGAATATTATCAAAACTTTCTATGCATCATTGATAGACTCATTATTTCTAATATTCTCTTTGTTGATATGCCATTATATTAACATATATCAAATTCTAATCCCTAGAATATTTTCACTTTATTTGTGACTCCTTTATGTTTGTGCAGTATTTTTTGGAGGGTGCACATCCTGCAGTACTCAGTGCTTACTTTTGACTCTGCGCTCAGGGATCATCGCTCCTGGCACTGTTCAAGGGACCATCTGCAATTCTGGGAATTGGGCCAGGGTTTTCTTCATGAAAGGAAAGTGCCATAACCTTTGCACTACATCTCCATTCCCGTGGTAATTATATTAGACTGAATTTGCTTCACTAATATTTTGTAGAGGATATTTGCATCTATGTTCTAGATGGATACTTTTGTAAGGGAGTTCTCTATCACTTTTTGATATGCAGATATTGTTAGTCTCATAAAAACAGTTCAAGATTTCCCTCTTCTATGCTCTGTAAGATATTGAGAAGAATAGGTAATATGTTCTTTTTGAAAGTTTGGTGGCATTCTTTAAATATCTGAACCTAGTCTTAGAGACTTTGAACACTGTTTCAATATGTTATTAGTAATGGTATGCTCTGTATGACTACATCTTCCTGTTTCTGTTCTCTGATTTACTCTTTGACTCGATGATTGTCAATAGTATGCTGTTTGGTCTCCGAGTTCTTGGTTTGTACCATATTCTTTTTATAGTTAATTTCAATTTTCATAACATTGTGTTCTTAAAAGAAAAAAAATTATTTCTATTTTCATAACCTTATAGATGTATATTTTTCCTCCCAGTTTGTAATATTTCTTGGAAAATGTTTCATGTTCTCTGAAAAGTATTTGTACTAGGCTTTGGAGAGTTGGAGAACCAGTTTATGTTTATAAGCTCTGTTCCTCAACTCTTTATTGAAGGCTGCTGTTTGTCATGAATTTTCTGTCTAGTTGATTATGATAATGGACTGTTAAAGTCTCCTACTATCATGGTGCTGCAATTATTGTATCTCCACACATCTGTTGGTAGTTTCTATAAGAATATTCTTGCCCTCTCCTTTACTGATTATATAATGATGAGAGGTCCTTTGCTATGTTGATCCCTTCATAATACATAATATCCATCATATATTAGTAAACATATTACCTTAACTATGACAATAAAAATTAATTATAAATTAAATATAAATGTTTACTGTATATGTATCCATCAATAACCCATCCATAATATCCACAAAACATCATATCCATCCAGTGTTTTATTTCCTTTTTTGTTGTTGTTTTTATTTGAACACTGTTTTTCCTGAGATAGGTGACTGTCCCTGTTTTTTGGGGTGCTATAATTTATCTGTATGATAGTTTTTCGGTCTTACACTCTGAGTCCATATTTGTAATGAAAGTTCAAATGTGTCTCTTGTAAGTAGAAGATTAGTTTTGTCCCCTGATCCATCTAGCCACTCTGTGCTTTCAAATTGGGGGAGTTCAGTCCACTGACATTTAGAGAGTTATTGATATAAGGTAGTTTATTGCCGTTTTTGTGAGGATTTGGGGTGTTCACGGTTTGTCTGGTTACTTCAGCCTTGCTTTATTTCTTCTCTTGCAGTTGATATCAACCTTTTGTGTAATGATGAGCTTCCCACTTGTCTCTTATTAGTTTCTTTGAAGTACTTTTGTATTTTTTGTATTGCGGTTACCAGGTAGTTACATCTAAAGTCTTAATAGTATTTCAGCTTTTAAACTTAAGCCAACTTTAAACTAAAACCAAGAAATCTCAAGTTCATTCTGAGAGACACCATTATTATTCTCTTTTTTCTCTTTATATTTTTTACGATCTTATATTTTAAATGATTTTTTGCTGATTTTAAATGGGGCTTCCTTTGTCTTTCATAGAAGACTATGAAGCTTTTCTTGCAGAGCTAACTTAGAGGGAATCAGCAATTTTTCTGTATCATCTCTTCTACAGTGTTTCATTTGAGAAATCTGATTGAGTCCGGCGGCATCTTTATATATGAATCTTTGCTTTCTTCTTGCTGCTTTTTGGGAATCTTTATCTATTTTCATTGCAAAGTGTTTTAATGTACTCATTTTTAATTTTTTTCTCTGAAACTTCACATCAACTTTATATATTCCCATTTATATTTATTTTTATCATAATAGTTAAGGTAACATGCATTATGATTTCATTGTGAATACTATGCCTCACCACCACCAAAATGCCATACAGTCCATCAATGTTATTGTCTTCTAGTCTACCCCTTTAGTCTTCCAATACCTTACCTACCCCTGCTTAGTAATATGAGTTAGATAATATAGACCAAGGATTTGTCATATTTTGATACTGCCTGTCTCTAATTTTATCTCTCTCCTTATCACAGATGAGTGAAATCGTGGTATTTATCTTCTTCCCTCTTATCATGATGCCCTCCAGGTCCATCCAAGTTGCAGCAAATTATAAGATTTTACCTTTTGTTATTTTTTATAATATTCCACTGCAAATAATTGCTACAGCTTCTTTATTCATTTGTCTTAGGGTATTTAGGCTTTATACATATTTAAGGCAAGTGCTCCAGCAAACTAGTTGTGCACTTTGTACTATTGCTAAGATACCATATGAATTTCTGCATCATATGGAAGCTCTACTTTTAATTTTTTAAGGAGTCTCAATCCTGTTTTCTGCAGAGACTGAAATCAATGGAAATTCCACCAGTAGCAAACAAAATGGTGCTTTTTTACTGAAGAAATGATACTTTTCATGAAATTCTTACCACCATTGATGTATGGTGAGCAACCATTTTATGGGTGCTCTATTTTACCCTAAGTTTCCCATGTAAAACATGTTATACAGTCTTACTATTTTACTTTTTGACAATGGAATCAAATTGCTGAAAACACCACTAAGGCACATATCCTGGAGAGTGCTGTCTATGATTTCCTCAATGTATTCTATGTATTCTGTTTTTTTTTTTTTTTTTTTTTGCTTTTTTGGGTCACACCCGGCAATGTTCAGGGGCTTCTCCTGGCTCTGCACTAAGGAATTACTCCTGGCGGTGCTCAGGGGACCATATGGGATGCTGGGAATCGAACCCGGGCCAGCACAGGCCAGCCAAGTGCAAGGCAAACGCCCGACCGCTTGGCTATCGCTCTGGCCCCAATGTATTCTATGTATTCTGTTCTAATCCCAAGGTCTTTAATCTATTTTAAATTAACTTTATTGTGCAAAATGTGAGTTATGGTTCCAATTTAGCAACCTGTTTTCCAAACTGCATTCACTGAAGATCTTTCCTTGCTTTACTTTATTCACTGAGCTCCCATGTCACCAATTAACATTATGTAGCTCTTAGAACATATTCTGTGATCTAAATTCTATTCCATTGGTCTAAGAGTCTTTTATTTTTAAGCAGCACACAATTTTGATTACTATAACTTAAGAATAAAATTTAAAGTCAGGAAATGACTTTACATTTTCAGAATAAATTCAGCTATTTGGGACTTATTTAGCTACTTGGGAATTTAATACAAGTTTTTGTATAATTTGTTCTAGGTCTTTGAAAAATTCCTTCAGAAATTTAATAGGAATGAAATATGCATAATTTGATCATTCTTATCTTACTTATTTTCTCACATATTCTTCACATTTCTCTATTTTCTCTCTTTCTGGAAACTCTATAATACAAATTTTGCTCTTGGTATCATACAATTTATTCCTTTTTTTGGTAAACCTCTTATTTTTATTTTTTTGGGCACTTTTACTTACGTATTCTCAAAATCATTGATTTGATTTTTTAAAACTAAATCACTGTGCAATAGATCAATTATAAATCTGTTTGGGTTTTAGTCATCAGTGTTACAACACCACAACATCCATCTCTCCACCGGGACGCATTTCTCAACACCAATGTCTGCAGTTTGCCTCTCCAACAATCTACCTCTATGTCAGGCACTTTTCTTCTCTCTGTCTGTCTCTCCCTCTCTCCATCTCTGTCTCTGTCTCTCTCTCTGTCTGTATGTCTGTCTGTCTCTGTCTCTCTGTCTCTCTCTCTCTTGTCTCTCTCTCTCCTTCTCTCTTCTTTTCTGCATATCTATAATGTTACTGCCAGGTCTTGCTATTGGGATTTTTGCTCAACTACTCAGTTCTTCAGTTTGGTGCTTTTTTATATTTTCTTCATTATTTCTATGAGTTTATTTATGTTCTCTTTCATTGATTCCTCATTAATCATCAACTGGGGTCTTTCTTGGGAAATTTAGGAAGCTTCTAGTGTAGTTGGAGATTTTCCCTAGGATTTTGTCTCAATATTCAATATGGGCAAATACCACTATATATTCAGTGTGCGCTATGTGAGTACTAAGGAGGAGGGACCTCATATAAGATGATCTGATTGATAAACAGGGCTCAGACAAAATGAAGACAGTGATGGTAACTGAGTTTGTATGTACTCAATTGCCAGTGGGTTTTGAGGACACAAGTGTACTGTACTCTAACTGTTATAGCACTGAGGCCCTAACATGTTTGGGTTTTTTGTTCAGTGTACTTAGTTGTTGATATCTGGCAGCAGATACATAATCAAAGTCTTGCTAACCTAAGCAGGGACTGGGGGCAGCTGTTCAGCAAATGGCTATTTGTAACTTGTGTTTGCTAGTTCCTTGCTGCAGTTGTAGAAACCAAATTCAATAGGGCCAGGCAGCAACATGAAGATGAAGTTGTTTGCACTGATTTTCTCATCACGTCTGGGTAGACCTTTGCGACTGCCAGATGAACTAATTCATGTATGTCCCAACATGCCCAGTTGCTATGTTTAAGCAGGTATGAAAGATGATCAGAGTTACACAGTCACCTGTGATAGGTATGTCAAGTTTTAACAGGTCTGTTGAACTGTACAGTATACTGGTTATGGTTATGGGCACTTTGGGGTATATTTCAGCCAATTTCAAAGCACTTGGATAGTGGTGATCAAGAAACTCAAATCATTTAACCTCAGGAAATAAGTCTTAAATAAGAATGCCCCATGGTGCCAGAGTACTTAGATTCAAAGGATCTGATTGCAATCAGGGCTCTATAATTGCTCCTCGCAGATCCCCATCTACATTGCTGTGTTTGCATGAATAGACTTGGGGCCCCTGCTACTTGAACTGCTTTGGTTGTCACGAACTCCTCACTAGTTAACTATAGTGCCTGAATAGGGATGAGTCCATTTGTTTGTTTAATGGGTCACTTAACTTCCAGCTTGCTGCCCTTTTGACCTGAGATGGGTGTGGTTCATCTCAAGAATGGCACTTCACAGTTGGATTGCCAGAGGCAATAGAGACCTAGAGACCTGGCTCAGACCCACCTCTCCAAAATTCTTAGTCACTGTCTTTCTAATTCAGTGTATGTCACAACAAAGTTGTGATTCTGGAGAACCTGGATGACAATAGTTTGCAGTTCTGTTTTACTTTCACCCCCGAAAATATCAAAAGTATGAGTGAAAGCTTCTTTGGCAAAGGATGAACAGAATGAGCTCCTCTGGATTATAAAAAGATTTAGGTTATATATGTTCACAGTGCTCATCATATAGTCGGTTGCTCAATAATGCTTATATTGCCAAAATAGTCAACAATTTTATAAAAATTTCACTATTTTGCATTAATTCCAGTAAGATATAAAGTTTCCAATTGCCCCACATCACTAAGGGTACTTGCAATATACCTTTTAAAAAAACAAAATTATTCGAGCAACCCTATGGGATGTGAAGTGCCATCTCAATGTGTTTTTATTTTTTATTTTTTATTTTGTTTTGGGGGTCACATCCGGCAATGCTCAAGGGTTCTCCTGGCTCTGCACTCAGGAATTACTCCTGGTGTTGCTCAGGGGGCCATATGGGATGCCGGGGATCGAACCCCGGTGGGCACAGGCCAGCCACATGCAAGACAAATGCCCTATGCACTGGACTATTGCTCCGGCCTCTCAATGTGGTTTTTATTGACATTTCCCCAAATACTAATGATGGGACTCAACTTCTCATGTCCTATTGGCCATTTGTATACCTAGTTAGGAGAGATACCTATTTAAATCTTTCTCCTATCTTTAAATTGTGCTTTCTCTCTTTGGGGTTGACTTTAAATGGCTCATTCAATCAATAAACACTTATCAGATATAAAATTTGCCAGTATTTTCTCCTATCTGGTCACTTTCTTTTAATACAGTAGCTTGATGCACAAAGACTTTAATTTTCTTAAAATCCAGCTGATTTTATTTTTCTTTGATTTTCCCATACCCTTTAGAGTCACTCTATTTTATAGTTCTTTCTCTCACACTATCTAGTTGCTTCTAAATGAAATCAGTTATGCAAAGTCCCTGCCACAGCACATAACACATCATACAATTTCAATAAATTTTAGTTCCTTCTTTCTGTAGTCAGAAAGTCAAAGAGAAGTTTGGATGGGATAAACGGCTAAACTCAAGCAAAACGAAACGAATGTTCAAATCCTAAAGGCAGACAGTGTTATCTTAGTCAAATCAACTGCACGTGACTGTCAGCTAGACATAGGATAAGAGACATTCAAAGTTGTTACCAAGTTTTCCAGACCAGATACCTGGCAAAATGGAGAGACTGATAAAACATGTCAGCTTGAGATACAGGCTGGAACATTCTAGTAAAGGTCTGTAGAAGTCAATTAGAAATAGAGAACTCATGCAAAGGACTGAAGAGATTTAGTTCTTAATTTTAATTTCAACATAATTGCAAACATTATAAGCAGGGAAGTGACATGATATTTAAAAAGTTAAACAACCTTGCATCATTTTTTTTGCTTCAAAATCACTGCTTTCCCACAGTAGTTCGAACACAATCAGGCATATAGCCTCAGTTCTAACTAGCAGAGAAGCCTGTGGAAATATGTAGGTCAACAGGTATCAAATAGGAAATGGGATTGTGGAATGTGTTGCTGGAGCAGTTATGGAGGCTCTTGACATGCAGGCAGGATAATTTAAGAGAGAGTGGCGATGCTGAACTCTTTCGCCAGGTAACATAGAGATGTACTTGAGCGGGCTTGTATCCTGTAATAGCCCTAGCTGTGTTGTTACTGGAAGTCTCCCTGTGGATTTCATTAACAACTTTGTCTCCTTTTCTAAGAATGTCTATTAACCCTTCTTTTTTATTTAATTTTTTATTATACCACAGTGAAACATACAGTTACAAAGGTGTTCATAACTGGTTCGTGGTAATACCGTATTCCTGCATCCATCCCTCCACCAGTTCCCCATCACCACCACCAGTTACCCACACCCCCTCCCGCCCACCTCCAGGCTGCCTCAGTAGCAGGTAGCCCCCTTTCCTCTCTTTCTCTCTCTGTCTGTCTCTCTCTGTCTCTGCATCTCTCTCCCTCTTCTTTTACACATTGTGGCTAGCCCTGCAGACATTTAGGGTTTATCATGTAAGTCTCTTTGTGTATATTCAATGGTGAGTTCTAGTCTGACATTACCATTATTAACCCTTCTTGCTTAAATGGATACTGTTGTTTGCAAACTACTTATCTTGACTAATATTAAACTTTATAACATGTTATGATTTATAAGTCACTCATCAAGTTTTAGAATGAGGTTTCTCAACTAAGGGTGATTTTACTACGTCTGCAGGGTTTCTATGACAATGAGACACTTTGTTGTTGCAAGTGTGAGGTGGGGTGGGTGGCGTTACTGCTGACATCCACTTGATAACATTCAGGGAAGCTACTGAACACTGCTGGATTCCCTTCAATGTAGGGAATAACTCCTGGCCACAGGGATTATCCTTCCCAGTGTCAATGGTGCATGGTTGCAAGAGGCAAGGATTCAGCACAATTTGCTCGTCTCGGTATCTCCAGAACAGTGGGTAGCAAAGAGTTTTGATAAACCTTTAGAGAAAGAACAGAAGGTGGAAATGACAATAAATATCATCATGTAGGGTGTGGTTGGAAAGAGCATATACTTTCCCTTCATTAGATTTTTATGTCATACACAAGATTACTTTCAATCCATTTTAAGTTAGAGTCCCTGAGGATTCTCTTCTTGACTTTATTTTTATCTTCTATTTCTCATTACGCTTTTAGCCTTCCTCACAGAAATTTGGCTTTGTTGGAGCTTTTGTTTGTTTTTGTGCCACATTCAGAAGTGTTCAGGGGTTACTTCTCACTCTAAGCTCAGGGATATCTTCCAGCAGTCAGGGATCAAACCAAGATCAGTCACGCGAAGAGCCGTAAACTTTATACTACCTCTCCCACACACTGATATTTTTAAAATATTCTCTTCCATTTGCACAAATCACTATTAAATATATATCCAATAATCAAAAAACCTTTTTTATTTTTTTATTTTTTTGCTTTTTGGGTCACACCCAGCAATGCTTAGGGTTTTTCCTGGCTCTGTATTCAGGAACCACTCCCGGCGGTGCTCAGGGGACCATATGGGATGCCAGGGATTGAACCCGGGACGGCATGGGCCGGCCATGTGCAAGGCAAACACCCCACCCGCTGGGCTATCGCTCGGCCCAAAAAAACTTCTTTTAGATTAGCAGGTCCTAATCTAAGGCTAAATTTCTTTAAACAACACACACTGGGACCAAGGAACCAGAGAACCCGGCGGCAGCAGCTCGGCAAAAACCCCACCCCCTGGGCTATCGCTCCGGCCCAAAAACCTTTTTTTGGATTAGACATTGTCTAATCTATAGGGCTATAGAATTATCTGTTAATTCACAGATGTTCCACACACACCTTCCCAAACCAAATTCTGTATAAATATACAATTGACATGTCTTTGCCCCTACTGATATTTGAGCCTTCCTTTGTAAGCATTTTCATTTCTCTCAGCTCGCAGTTCATCCATCCTTGGGCAATGTCATCCCCATTGTCTTTCCACTACACAACCCCTTATATATTTATGCAGCTGTTCAAGCAGGGTTTCATTTCTCTACATTATACACTCCACTCTCAGGTCCACAACCTCCTTCTTATGTCTACATTCTGGCTCTGCACCCAAACATCATTCCTGGCCAGGCATCTGGGATGCCCGGGATAAAATCCAAGGTGGTCACATTGAAGGCAAGCACCTGACCCACTGTACCCACTGCACTATCACTGACCCTCTTCAGTTTCCCTAATGATTAGCTTTGGAGGTCAAATTGGATAAACCCTAGTATACAGTTATTCAAACTGTTCTATTTGTACATGTGAACATAATTTACAAATGAAATGAAAATTCATGATCAATTACTCCAAAAATAGCATAATTCTGCATAATCTGGGAAGGCCTGACCCAAATACATGGAAGAGCTGAAGAACAGACTAGAGATTACTCAGAAGGAACATAACCAGCCTGCAGTCTTCAGTTTCTGCCCCTAAATCAGAGTGTCTAGGCTATCCTTTCTGATGGCCTGATTCATGAAATTCATAATTCCCTAATTATTTCTCACAATGGCATCAATGAGCCCTTGCAGTAAAAATTACTCTACATGTACACATGCTTACAATGAACATACATACACACATTATCCAAATAGAGATTAGTTTCAATCACTCACATTTTACATTCAGGTAGAGTCTTATATCTTGAGAAAATATAGTCACCCTATTTCAAATTCCATGCCCAGTCTTATACACCCACATCTTACCTAGAACATGCATTTAATAGCAGGTTTCTCATCTGTGTCTTTGAATCTTCTTGAATAAGAACCAACCATCACATTCAGTGGTGAACAAAATTGCCAAGTGCAGTTGTTTGTATATCTGAATCTCCTTTGAAATTCACATGCTGAAAGAATCATCCTCATGGGATAGATTTAGGAAGAACATTGTTAGGGGCTAAGTAGTGAGGGGAAATCCTCATTACTGGGATTGAAAAATAAATATTCTTATAAAATATCTGAGAGTGATAGCTTGTCCCTTTCACTAAGCAAAGTTACAAATAAAAGATAGCTATCAATGAAGAAGAGAAAAATCTAACATTGATGAGACATCAAATCTATCAGCACCTTTACCGTGGATTTACCACACCTGAATTGTGAAAAATAAAGGTATGTTTTACCTGAACTGTCCAGTATAGGCAGCTTGAGGTAGCAATCCAAACAGATGTATATACCATCCCTTTCCAGTAGAAACTAGGCCATCAGCTGCCTTTTCGGCTTCTCATATGCTCGAGAGAGAATATACGCCACTTTTGTTCCATTCAGGATGGCGAGGGAGGCAGTAGCCATCCACCTCTCTGAGTTCCAATGTCTTTGCCCCTTCACAGTGTGGGTAGCTGGGCATGTAGGTACACCAAGATCATGGTTCTGGACTTATTAACCATAGATTGCAATAAGGAGAAAATCTCTTCAAGGTATCCTCAGGTGGATAACCCTCGAGGAATCTTCAGGCGTCCTCACCTGTATTCACAGGTGAAGCCCAAGAGGGACTCGCTTTTATTTGGAACTGAAAATGCTGTGTAGGTTTTGGGTCAGCAGCAGGGACAGAAACCTCTCATCTAGCACCCAAAGTGCACCACTCTTGGTTTTTACCCTTCTATGAGTTCATGCTCTCCATATCCATCCCATGGCAGACCCAACATCTTAGAGCCGGCAAAAGCTCTAGATCAAGGGAAGCACTCTCAATAGTACAGTTTTGTGTGAGATCTGAGATATGGAAGGGAATATTTGAGGACACACATAGCATTGCTTGGAAATTACTCCTAAATTAGTGCCCTCACGTCACTTCTAGTGGTGCTCAGAGGACCATGTTGTGCCAGGGAATGAACTGGGGTCAGTTTCATGTCAAAAAATACCTCAATTCCTGTGTTATATCTCCAGCCAGTTTGAGAGACTATAAATATGGACTGAAGAGCTTTTGCTTATATTTTTTTCCATTTGATCATACTAATGCTCTTCATATACTAGAAAATGCTAGTTAGCAAAGGATTTGATGCTTCCTCTTATGCATCAAAATTTATTAAAAGGAAAATGAAGAAAAAAAATTTCAGACCCCAAGTAAATATGTTGGGATCATTCATTGTTGTCTAGGGACCTAGGCACAAGTTAAGGGAAATTTAATAGCTAAAGGAATCCACTGTACCTGAAAGTTTAGGGGACCAAGCATGTAGCAAACAGAGGTTTTAGCTTCTCAGCATTCTTGAGGGGGATGGAGTTTGAACAGCAGCATTCTGGAGAGGAAGTTTGGACTTGTGTAAGGTGTAGGGTGGAGCGTATGGCAGTATATTGCAGCCATGATGGAAATTTTTTCCAATTGAATTTAAGTGAACATGTTGTATATTCTAGACAGTTGGTATAGAATAACTGGCATCCTGGAAAATCTGAACACAAGATAAGTTTTTTCCTTCCTACTTTCCTGTCTCTGCTGCTTCCTTCACCAAGTCTCAGCTTGATCTGTTGCTGGCTCACGTAAGAAGGAAATGTTACTTCTATTTCTGGACTGCTTCTCTGGAGATCGCATATGAACGCTGTTAAAGTGAGTTCAGTGCACTGATAAATCATCTACGAGTCAGGTTGACAATGTGGTTTGCTAAGAACATGGAATACTCTAGTGTGGAACTTTATGAAGCCACTGTTTAGCGGATGCAGTCACTGCCACATTCCTGAGAAGGTGACAGTAATCACAAAAATGTGATAGGACCTTGGTAGGAGCAGAATAGAACAGGAAAGATGTATTTTAAAATAAAGTGTCTTTGGTTACAAATGGAAAATTATTTTCATTTCTATTTCACTTTAGTACATATTTTTCCCAGGTTGTTAATAGTCAAAGAAGTAATTTGTTGTGCTTACTTGGACAATTAGTGTTGTGTTTCTTGAATGCCTTCCATTCTCCTTGGTATGAACTTGTTGTAGATAGTGTGTGGAGTACAGTATGAGGTAACAACTCAGCTTAACGTTCTACTTGGTCCTTTCATGACCTGTCTATAACTTCTGAGTACAAATTGAACTACATAGTTCACTTGTGCCAGCAAACACTGGTAAAGTAGGTTTGCTTGGACAGCTCTTGGTTTCTCCTTTAGGCAAAACCTTATCCCTGACTAACGATACTTTTATCAATGATCTTGAGATACTCATTTAGTCTTATTGCACCAGTGAGTGCAGTTTCAAGGATGATTTTCTTTGGCATTATAATCTACTTTAAATACTCGACAACGGATACAGCACTTAGTGAATGCAACGCCATGTGCATGACTGTTGCCACTAATAGGTCTGGGGACTGAATTTCCTAGTGTTCTCATAGTTACATAAAACCATATCCTAAATTCACTCACCCCTCTTTTATCTCTACATTATAGCATCATCTGTTCTGTCTTCTGAAAGTCCTGTACTTCTCTCTTTATTTGTGCCCATTTTATTCCGTTCTCCTCAAATAAAATCACCATTGAGGTTTTAAGATGCCATTACTATCCCTATTTTTTTGCAAAACACTTATAACTAAATTCATCATCCCCTTTATAATAATAGCCTTAGTAGGTCTTAGTTCCTGACTATATCACTATCTCAGTGCCTTTCTGGTCATTGGTTGTCTAAATAAGCTCAAGCTGCTATAATGAAATACCACAGAACAGGGAAATTAAACAGTAGACATTATTTTATCCCAATTCTGAAATCTGGAAGCCCAAGTTCACCGTGTCTGCAGATTTGGTTTCCTCTGAGACTTCCCTTAAGCTGGCCAGTGGTCCAGTGTCCCTCGCAGTGTCCTCACACCACCACTGCTTTGTTCCCACAGGTGCTTGGTGTCTCTTTCTCTTTTTCTAATGAATAAGTCCAATGTCATTGAAGTCCTGCATCTGTCACCTTTATTACTCCTTAAATTACTCCCTGCCTCCAAATACAATCACGCTGACAACCCGCATAGCAGCCTATCAGTTTGCCTAGGACCAAATTCATTTTGTAGCTTTGGTTTGGTCCTGCTTTGGTGTGCTTTTTTATTTTCTGAAGGATCCCTTCTTGGTTTTGACCAGCTTTTTATGTTACTCAGCTTAAATGTAGTCTCTTCAACTGTGGGGCTCTATTTAAAGAGCTCCCAGTAGTAACTCATCATCTCTTTGTTGTAGGTGACTTCTGTGTAGTGGAGAGATATACCTTCTTCACCCACCTGAGTCACCAGGATAAAGTGGTTCTAAAGTGCCACCCGGGTCTCTCTTGTTCTTCCCAGCATGGAAAATGATCCCTGCCAACCCATTTATCAGGTAATCATGGAACTCAGCTATGGAACTCAGAGTGAGGAATTGCTCTTTCACAGGAAAGAAAAGTCAGTGCTAAATCTTACCTAGATTTTCTGGGAACATCACCTTCTGTCACAGGAAAGAATCTCAGGAGGAGGCAAATGGTGAAGTAAACCAGTTTATTTAGAGATAACAAGGAAGGAAAGAGAGAGTGAAGCATATTTAAGGAAGAAGGCAGACGTCTCCAAGGTGAAGAGTTGAATACATATCTCATGCAGATACAGGCCACTGCCAGAGGTGGATAAAAACCCACTTGCTTTTTGCAGAACTTTATAGATTTTCTCCCCAAATTTCCCACATATGGTTTTCGTTTGTTTGTTTATGGAGACTAGTCCTTTTGTGAAGTCATTGTTAGGTAGGAGAGCTTAGAATTTTTGGTGACTCACCTTCATGTCTTTATCACACCCCTTTTTTCTGGAGCTTCTCTCAAAAGATGCATCCTTGGGGTCAGAGCAGCAGTACAGTGGGTAGGGCACTTGTCTTGCATATAATCATCCCAGGTTTTATCCCTGGCATCCAAATTGGGTCCCTCAACCACGACCAGAAGTGATTCCTGAGAACAGATTAAGAAGTAAGCCATGGGCACCACTGAGTGCGGCCTAAAAAGACAAGTCCCAGAAATAAAGCGACATTCAGACTTCTTTGGGGCAGTACTGGCATCAATTAGTCTTAACAGACACTTTATAGGTTCAGTACTTGAACCTATAAAGTGGGTTCAGCCATAATACATATGCTACTTTAGGAAAAGGACAGAGTAACTTCTTTAAATCCTACTGGTTTTATTACTTTCAGAGAATTTATTGCCATTACCCTCCACCACAATACACACACACACACACACACACACACACACACACTCCTGCTTTAGGAATGTGTTTTGTTTATCACAACACTTGGTACCTCCTGCTATACGTTGTACATATGATGGTGTGTTGCTAATCACTACCACCAGAGGAAAAACTATATTTGAGCAGAGGCCATGTTCACTGTACACTGTATCACGTCTTCCGTCATCATCGATTGCTCGAGGGCACCAGACATCTCCAGTCCCGCCTCAGCTAGAGAGCCCAGGGCACCTGCTTGCTCCAGGAACATAAAGAGCCTCAAACCATTCCATCAGGTCATGGAAAGAGGTCTAAAATTGTTACTGTATTTGGCATATCAAACACACGGGTAGCTTGCCAGGCTCTGCCGTGTGGGTCCGAGTTAGACCATACAAAGAGCCTAAGTCTCCCCACCAAGAGAGGATCTCGAGATGAGTCCTAACATGAGGCCATGTTAGGTTTGTTTATTTCTGATCACTTTCTTGTCAGCCTTTGAGTTCCCAGAGGCACATAGTAGATGCATAATAAACATAGGTGAATAAAATGGAATACTTTCTTTGTTCAACTAGTAAATCAATCCATAAGGCAAATCAGATGACACTTCAAACTAAAAAACCTATAATTAGTGACTAAAAAAGATCTTCCTCTATTCAAGTGAGCAGAGGATAGCTGGGAGCCAAGTTGTAGGTCATTAGGAAGTTAAAACACTGGCACAACTATTATTAGAGTGTTTTTCTTTTTTTCTTTTTTTTTAGTTGCCTGTTTGTTCATTTGTTTTGGGGATCACACCAGTAGTGCTCAGGGTTACGCCTGTCTCTGTGTTCATCATTCCTAATGGTGTTCGAGGGACCGTCTTCAGTGCTGGGGCATTAAACCAGGTAGATCAGCTCTAAAGCATAAGCCTTATGCCTTGTACTATTTCTCCAGCCCACCTATAACATAGTCTTATAGCACATTTTCTTTTGGGGGGGAAAAAACTGGAAATTTTCTATATTCCTCTCCCGGTGTTTTAAATTGCAGTGGCATAGTTTCTGAAAAATTCCCTGACCTGCTTAGTTCAAATTAATGCGTATTTAACCAGATAACCCTTAATATCTCTGTCTTCATTTTATGTCAGTTATACTGAGAAATGTAGGTTCCAAGATGCCATTTTATGGAGTGATGTAGCCTTTAGCATTGTGGGGGAAACCTAGTAAAGGAGGAGACTTGGGAACAACGCATCTCTGTAAGCCACACTACCTAAACCATCCTTACGTACCTCATAGGAGAGAACCTTGTTGATATAACCAGTTCTACTAATGTCCTTCCATGTGGCTATAATCAGCCTGGATAGAATAATTGAATTTTCATGCTTTACTGTACTTACTCCAAAATGCTCTTACTTATCAATTTGAAATTTAGGGATTTTTGTTTTGTCTTATTTTTAGGCCACACCCAGTAGTCCTCAGGGGTTTACTCATGGTAAACAATAGGGAGACCTCGACATGGGGCGAGCTGTTCCTTGCTCTCCCTGGCACAGCCGTCATGAGGCGTCGGGAGGCAGACGGGTTCAGCCCGGCCCACCACCTCGGCAGAGCCTCACAACAGCCATGCCACCCCTCCTCTCCACGGCGCCGCCTTTCCACTTTGGACTTGCATCTCCTCAGAACTCCACCCAGAGACCAGCCCACACGTCCGGACACCGACACCCACCCTGCAGCTTTTCTCAATCCGCCCAGGTATACTGGTCGAGACTCTCAGACATGGGGCGAGCTGTTCCTGCTCTCCCTGGCACAGCCGTCATGAGGCAGTCGGGAGGCATGACGGGTCTAGCCCTGGCCCCCCCACCCGGCAGAGCCCCTCCACAAGCCAGGCCACCCCCCTCACTCCAGGGCGCCGCCATTTTCCACTGACGCGCCCCAGAACTCCCACCCAGCAGACCAGCCCACACAGCCAGATCACCGACACCCACCCTGCAGCTTTTTCCTCAATCCGGCCCAGGTAGCTGGTCCAAGACCCGACATGGGGCAGAGCTGTCCGCCTCCCTTCACAGCCGTCATGAGGCAGCGGGAGGCTGATGGGTTCTAGCCCTGGCCCACCCACCCGCAGAGCCTCACAACAAGCCAGGCCACCCCCTCCTCACCCCACGGGCGCCGCCATTTCCACTTACTTGCCCAGAACCCACCCAGCAGACCAGCCCACACGCCGCAGCGGCCGCGGTTCCTTATAAATGCTTTATTTGGAGGTGTTTAAAAGAGTTTGCCTCCCGCGCAAGCCCAGCTTCTCGTGTTGTATATGATATGCCACCAGTAACAATTATATAGCTTCCTGCTTAATTAATGTTACTCTTTGTTCCTTAGCAAGCCGCCCTGCTACTGCAGAGACAGACATAGAATTACTGCCCGCCTAGCATAGATAACGGGAGATCGTGATCGGCGAAACAATAGGGGTGTCTGGGATCAAACTTGGGTTGACTGTGTGAAAGACGGTGCCCTACCCACTGTACTATAACTCCAGTCTCATAGAGTGTCTTTGATGAAAAGTGGTAATTGTTTGCACCATTGAAAGTGCAGTGCCAGTGTCAAATTCCCCATTCTCATCAAAGGTCAAACACAAATATTTATGTTTGTTAAGTGAAATACTATGCTATAATTTTTGATAGTATGAATATGAAAAAGATAATATTCCAAGTTTTATTAATCAATTGTTTCACTTTCATGTACCTTTTTAATTTCCTGAGTTTATATTTTCTTATTCATCTTTTCCTTATTTATTCCTAAGAGCATTTTGAATAAAAATGAAGTAATAAAAATGACGTATGTCATTATCAAGCTAAATAAGCTTTGACCCAGAATTTACACTAAAAGTTAACTCATAGACTTGCTTTAGTACACAAATATTATGTGTACAAAGCTGTTCACTACACTTCTGTCACAGCAGACCCATATGGAAGTCACTTAAATGTTCATATGATTGGTTATACAATGATATAATTATAATATATATAGCACACTGAACAGTTGTAAAGGTCATTACAGTAAATGTTCAGATTCAAAATAAATAAATCAGAACAAGATTAAAGAAAAACATTCCTATTTTACAAACAAAATTTCTATGAACACACCAAAAATACTTACTTCTAAATTATTGAAAACACCAAGAAAGAAATGGTTAGTAGTGGTTAGCAGCAATAAGGGTGTTGTTTTTTTTTTTTTTGTTTTTTTTTTTTCCAAAGGAAAGGGATAAGAATTGATAAGCTGATAAAAATTATCAACTTTAAAAGTTAGTTCTCCTTACCTTTGGTTTAAAAAAGTTGTTGGCCATGGAATTACGTGATTTTCTATGTGGATAGATCTGGAGAGTGTCATGCTGTGAAGATTAAAGGAGAGGAACAGATACAGAATATTCTCTCTCGTATGTGATATATAAAGATAATGCAGTACAGGACTAGCACATAGCCAAAGGCAACATGGTCTGAAAATTGGTCTATAGAACAATGTTTAACAAGACGAGGAAATGGGGTGGGAGTTGAAGTAGGGTTATTTGTGTTTTTCATAAAAAATAATTTAAAAAATAAAAACAAAAAATAAGATAAACAGGTTTCATCTAAAATCAACTTTCAAACTAGCTGAGAAAAATAGATGTAAATATAATACTTTATCTTAAAAAACTATCAATGAGGATAATGTATATCATCATGCATATATTTTTAAATGATTATTAATACTTTTGGTTTATCTTTTAATTTTGCTTTGCTTCCAAATACAAATTTGGTATTAACGTTTTTCACATTCCCCTACTTCTCTGCAGATACTCCAGACTGCCAGTAGCTGTTCAGAGATTCCTATTTACCTACTTTCTTGAAAATGTCTATTTATCTATAAATTATTCTGGAATCAATTTGATCCATCAAGAAATTTCATTTATTGTGTCATCCCTTTCCCTGGTCACACATTAAAGCTATCTGTGAGGAGAGAGAGCTTTCTAATAAAGCTTGTACCACTAAATATATTAGTAAGCTATTAAAGACCCAGAGAATTCAAATGATTTCTAACTTTAAAATATCATCACACAAATCAGTGGCTTACTGTGCAAAAACTGAGCGGGTAAAGACTGTACACCTTGAAATGTTTGCCAGACTTCAAGTGGTTTTCACTAGTTAGATGCTCTTAAAATGTTTGCCTTGCAGGGCTGGAGCAACAGTAGAGTGGGTAGGGCTCTTGCTTTTGCTAGGCCCATCTGAATTCAATCCCTAGCAGCATAGATGGACCCCCTCAGCCCCACCAGGAGTGAACCCTGAGCATAGAGCCAAGGGGAAGCTCTGAGCATCACCAGGCGTGACTCCAAACCAAAACAAAGCAAGGAAGTGTTTGTCATTCAAAACAACTGCTTTTGGATGATCTCTGTTTCTGCATTGCAGGGGTGCAGCCTCAGAAAGCTTTATTACATTCCAGACACTCTCATCACACCCAGAAACCTGCACACAAGCCACCACACATGCTGATTCCTAAGAGCTTGACTTCACCAGTCTACAAAGCAAATGCCTCCTCAATTGAGAACACACCAGGAAAAATGAAGGGAGCTCAGGGCATATAGAGTGTTTGTTTTCTCTTACTAGAAATTATGCCTATGGATACACTTGAGCTATGTGATGAATCTCATAAAACTTTAGTGACAAACTGATACAGATACAAATTTAACTATTTTTAAGATGTGAAACAAGGCTCTTTTCCCCCTTTTCACTTTCAAGACTTAAAGAAGATAAGAATAGAAAACGTGGAACGTGAATTGCCAACCTATCATTTTATCATTTTTGAAAGGAGCACGGATTTATTATCACAAAACTGGCTAAATCATGATTGTTTGTCCTTGAGCTCTTTATATAAAATAGACATGCAAAATTCTAATATTTATGATATCAAAGTCTCTTTTTAAAATTCTATTATATTTGGTTAGAAGAATACATTAGTGACAAAGTATGTGATATTTACATGCAAAGCGACTACATACCGCCACCACCAAAATGCCCACAAACCCAATGCCCATTACCCTATGTCACCTTCAATCCAGTTAGTATTCCCTCCCACTGCTGCCTACAGCACTTGGCAATCTTATTATATTACAGGGTCAAGAGTTTGTTATTGTTTGATACTGTCATTGTTTGATATTCTTATTTGTCTCAATATATTGCACAAATGAGTGAGATAATCTAGTGTTGGATCATGCCCACTTGCTAGTCTTGGTTTTTGTATTGCTAGTGAGGGATTATCTCCTTCCTCCCTTTAGGCAAGCCTTTGCATATGTTTATGCTAGGGACTTCTTGTATAAACATTAAAAGGTAGTAGGACAGTACAGTGGTGAGTTATTTCACTCTAAATTATTTACTACTGGGTTTCCATCATATTTTCTAGCTATAAACCTCAGTACCATTTAGATTGATTCTAGTTCCCTATACTCCTGTAGAGGTCCTCTAGGAGGGACTTAATGGCACCAGGGGAAAAGTTTTCCCTAATTTGGAAACAGAACAAATTTTTTAAAACCTTCAACCAACCGTATTCATTAGTATAGTAATCTAAAATACCCAGTTTGTTAGTATATTTCCATGAAAATATATAACTTTTTCTGTTTTTACTTCAGGTCCATTCCTCATGCTGTATTTTTATTTTTCTTATCTTTTTATTATACCAATGTAAGATATACAATTACACAGATATTCATGTTTGAGTTTCAGTCATGCAGTGTTCCAGCACCCATCCCTCCACCAGTGCCCATTTCCCTCCACCAATGTCCTCAATTCCCTGTCCTCTCCCCAGCCTGCCTTTATGGTAAGCACCTTGCCTCTTCTCTCTCTCTCTCTCTCTCTCTCTCTCTCTCTCTCTCTCTCTCTCTCTCTCTCTCTCTCTCTCTCTCCCAGTCCCGCCTCCTCTCTCTCAGTCTCCTCTCTCTGTCTCTCTGTCTCTCTCTTCCACTCTTACACATTGTGGCTTGATTTTAGAGGTTATCATGTATATCCCTTTGCCTACATTCAGTGCTCAGTTCTAGGCTGGTATAATTTACAACGAATATTAGCACACTGTTCCTATCTCTGTCTTACCTAACTCTGTCTCCCACACACTTGCAGTAGATTCCACTCACTGACAAGACCTCATGATCCATGTTTTCCTGGCCTTAGATATTGGCATCATGCTATTTAATTTATATCCTGCAAATGAATGCAGACATTCTTATCTGTTATTTTTGCTCTGGCTAATTTCACTCAGTATGATCTTCTCCGTGTCCATCCATTTATAGGCAAATTTACTAACAGCTGCATAGTATTCCATTGTATAAATGTACCACAGTTTCTTTATTTAGTCATCTGTCCTTGGGCACTCTGGTTGTTTCCAGATTCTGGCTATTGTGAATAGTGCTGCTATGAACATAAAAGTGCAGATGGTGTTTCTTCTGTGTGTTTTTGGCTTCCTAGGATATATTCCCAGGAGTGGTATGGCTGGGTCAAATAGCAGCTCAATTTCTAGTTTTTGGAGGAATGTCCATATTGTTTCCGAAAAAAGGCTGTCCATTCCCACCAACAATGGATGAGGATCCCTTTCTTCCCACATGAAGCAGTATTTGTTGTTCTAGCTCTTTGAATATGTGCCATTTTCTTTGGTGTGAGATAAAACCTCATTGTTGTTTTGATTTGCATCTCTCTGAGGATTAATGATGATGAGCATTTTTGCATATACCTAGCCATTCGCATTTCTTTCTTTTGTAAGTTTCTGTTCATTTCTTCTCTCCATATTTTGATGGGGTTGGCTGTTTTCTTCTTGTAAAGTTCTACTAGTGACTGATGTACCCTGAATATTAACCCCTTATCTGAATGTCATTAGGTAAATATTCTTTCCCAATCTGTGTACTGTTTTTGTATCTTGGTCACCATTTCTTTTGAGGTGAAGAAGGTTTTTAGTTTAATGCAGTCCCAAAAGTTTATCTTTGCTTCCAATTGGTTTGTCAGAGTTGTTTCATCTTTGAAGATGCCTCTAGCCTCAATGTCATGGAGGATTTTTCCTATATTTTCTTTGATATACTTTATGGACTCGGGTCTGATGTTGAGATCTTTAATCCGAAATGGGACAGTTTTAGACTAAGCCCTGCTCTCACCCAAAGTTTAGAGCAAGGCCAGAATAGGTTGTAAATTACCTTGCAGTGGGAGCAGAGCACTTAGGACTGTTGTTGGAGATAGAACCTGAGGGGTATTGGAAATGATCAATTTGTCAAGGGGATCACAGTTTGGATCATAGTTTTGATCATATGATCTCTCCAGAAAAAAAACACCCATCGATTTTTATCCCAGGTGTAGATTTATACCCATCTCTCTTATTATGTTTATACGTAATAACTAGAAATATTATTGAAATGATTGTTTACTGGTCTAGGAGAGAGAAACGATGCTCTGCTTTAGCACCTCAATAGCCTTGGGAAGCAGTGGTGAGGGCCCGGCCCTCATTGTTTGAGGACTAAGCATAGAATTTGGTTATTCCTTGTCCCCAGTCTCTGTGTAAGATATATCTCTGGAAGTGCGGAGATCCAAAGAGGATATCAGTCAGTGTGGAGTTGGAGAGTGTATGTGGAAGTTGGTATAGAGTGAAGTTGGGAGTAGTAAAGCCTTGGATTTCCTAAATTGTGCTCGTGGTTCATCAACCAGAGGAGGCAGTCACTGGCCCTGAATATGACCAGGGAATGCAACAGACCTGAGTACTGTTGGGGACCCCAAACAGCCCCGACAATCTATTATTCTTTTTCCCTTCCACTTCACTTAGCATGATGCCCTCTAGTTCTATCCAAGTTGCAACAAATTGAATTAATTTATCTTTTCTTACAGATGCATAGTATTCCATCATGTGTATATACAATAACTTGTCTATTTATTCACACTTTGTTGGACACAAAGGTTATTTCAATACCCTAGCTATTATATTAAAAGCTACAATGAAAATAGGTATGGATATATCATATTTATCTATTTTTTTTTCTTAGTATTAACAGATGTCACAAAGTTACATCTGCTAATACTAGTTGTATTCAGTAGTTTAGACATATTCATTCACACTGTTTTGATGTGAATTTCCTGGATAGAGAGTGATGATGTATGATTTTTTGTGCCCAGTTGGGGGAAGTGTATGTTTGCCTTCTTTAATCGATGGTTTTGTCTGACCAATGTTGCTATCGTCCCCAAATTCCAAACAGGATCGAACCACCATCTCCATCATGCAAAATTCTACTTCATGCAACAGGGAGAAAAGGCTACAAAGTTTAAGAAGAGAACTCCCAGAACGACCACCAACTGGGAGCTCTTTGGCACCATTGCAGCAACATGGGACGATACCATCATTGACGACATCTTTGAAGAAAACAACCGACTGGTTCAGCACTTCCGTGATTGTGCGAAGAATGCCGAGAGAGATACACAAAAGGACGCCTGAAACTCTCAAGCTCATTCACCAACATGGCAAGGCGCGAGCCTCAGGAGACCAAATGCTAACGTCCAAGCTTGCTAAAGGGTGCAGAGAACAGATAAAAGAAGACCACAAAGACAGAAGAGCAGAAATACTGGAAGATGCAGCAGAAGCCGGGAAAGCATCCGCACTGCCTGCCTGTCCTTCGCCAACTATAAGACCAAGATGACTGCCCTCCAACGCCCTGATGGATCTATCACATCTTCCAGAAGGGCAATGGAGAAGATTATCCATGAATTCTACTCAGATCTCTTTGATAGCCACGTCCACCTGCCCACATACCAAATTCCACAGGATGGACATGTCATTTCCAATGTTCTCCCTTCTGAAATCCGACATGCCATCTCGTCGGTAAAGAAGGGAACAACAGCAGGCCCAGACAAAGTCAGACCCGAACACCTGAAGAATCTGCCATTGGTACTCAACAATACACTAGCTCGGCTCTTCACACGCTACCTGTCCGAATGCAAGGTGCCCTCCCAATGGAAAACCAGCAAGACAGTTCTACTGTTCAAGAAGGGAGACACTCATGACATCGGCAACTATCGCCCCATCTGCCTGTTGTCCATCATCTATAAGCTGTTCACATAAGTCATCCTGAACAGGATTGGCAGAACACTAGATGAAGGACAACCATGTGAGCAAGCTGGCTTCCGGAAAGGATTCAGCACAATCGACCATATTCACACAGTAACCAAGCTCATTGAGGTTTGTAGGGAGTACAAGATGCCGCTCTGCCTCATGTTCATTGATTTACAGAAAGCCTTTGATTCTGTGGAGACTGAAGCAGTCATCAAAGCCCTAGCCAAACAGGGTGTTCAAACCCAATACATCAAGATTATTAGTGAGCTGTGTTATGGATTCACCACCAGGATCTCACCATTCTACAAAGAAGTGATCATTGACGCCAAAAGAGGGGTTCGACAGGGTGATACCATTTCACCAAAACTCTTCAGTGCCACCCTCGAGAACATCATGCCACAATTAGAATGGGAAGGAATGGGAGTGAAGATAGATGGTCAGTAACTATACCACCTCCGCTTCACTGATGACATCATTCTAATAATACCAAACATTAGCCAAGTGGCAGAAATGCTGGCTGATTTCGACCGAGAATGTGGAAAGATAGGTCTACAGCTGAATATAAAGAAAACTATGTTCATGAAAAATGAACTAGTTCCAGAGGCCCCATTCACTCTCAATGGAACAGACATCTCTGAATGCAGCAGTTATGTGTACCTAGGTGATGAAGTGAACATGATGAACGACCTAAAACCTGAGCTGCGCAGGAGGAAGAGAGCAGCATGGCATGCCTTCAAAGGCATCGAAGAAATAGCTAAAAGGACAAAGAACCTCCAGCTCCGGGCACATCTCTTTGACTCCACTGTTCTCCCTGCATTAACATACGCCTCAGAGACCTGGGCCCTATGAAAGCAGGATGGAGAATGCTATTTGGTTCTCCCAGAGAGGAATCGAAAGAGCTATGCTTGGAATATCACGCCTCACTCAAGTGAGAGAAGGAATCCGGAGTTCTGACCTCCATCGCTATTCCAGAATCAGGGACGCTGTCTCATTTGCCAAGGCATCGAAAATCAGATGGGCTGGACATGTAATGCTATCTGCAGATGACCGCTGGACTAGAGCTGTTACTGACTGGATCCCATGGGATGTCAAAAGGTCACGTGGTCGCCCATCCACAAGATGGTCAGACTTCCTTGTCTAGACCCTGAAGGAACGGTTTGAGGCTCTTCATATTCCTGAATCAACCAGATGCCATTGGGCTACATTGGCACGTGATAGGGTCCAATGGAAATGTTACTGGCACCCGCTAGATTATTCATAATCGATGAATAATGGGATTCAAGTGATCAAATGATCAAGTATTTTTGCCTCCCCTCCCCATTTTTGATGGAGTTAACTTTTTATTGTGTTGGTGATGTGTGCATATTTGTTCTCTCATCCAGTAGGGCATCTTTATTTTATTTTATTTTATTTTTTAATGATTTATTTTAAACACTGTGATTTACAAAGTACCAACTTTTCACAATAGAGTTTCTGGAAAGATTCATCATTCAGCACCAATCCCACCACCACCAGAGACCTGCATTTCCCTTCCACCTCCATCCCCTCCCGATGCCTACTCACCTAGCCAGCATCAATTATATTGATCCTTACGGCTCACAAAGGAAATAGTCATGATGAGGTTATGCCTCTTTAATTTTCCTAGGCAGATGTGTGGGAGTCTGTCCAGGTTCTGTTCTTGGATTCACTTTCTGGGTTTCCAGAACACAGTGGTTTTCTACTGACAGTCCCAGACACACCATCACTACAGCACTGATAATACTTATTTCACATTTATCTCAACATCTATTTGAGCTTTTCCTATTCATACACTGAACAATCCATTCTATATTGGTTTTTGGAGCTAATTCACTAAATATGGTTGTTGAACCTGGTATTAGACAAAAGTCAATGGAGATCCTAAAATCTCCATTGTGCCATTTGAGTTCACTGTATAGCAAATTACCGAGATGATCCCCAAGAACACACCTTGTGCCCACACACTTCATTTCTAGAAAATGTGATGGGATACCAGTTAATTGAATATATTAGGTTTTGAGATAACATGCAGGTTCTCTGAGCCTGCACACCACAGTGGAGTACATGAGACCCCCATGTACTGTCCCAGCCAGTCGCAGTTCTGAGCAGGCCCATCAGGCCTTGTAAGAGGACATTGAGTTGGGGGAGGGCACCCCAGCTTCACCTCCCCAGGGAACCTTGTGGATTCAATCGCCCAGTCCTCCATACCTGGGCTTGAAACTCCACTATTCCTTTGGGTGTGGCTCTGCCAAGCTGTCCAGTCCAGACCTTGAAAATGACTGTGGTTGTGATGCATGAGGTTTTCTGTCCTCTGGGGGGGGGTGTCTGACCAAGAGTCAGGGGAGCCCAGCCCTGTACCCCCCTTCCAGGACCCCTCATCAGACCAGCACAGGTCGAGTGGGTAGCAGCTCAGTCCTGGGGCATCTTTATTTTATTCTGGGCTTTTTTGCCATGCAAAAAGCTGTAAATTTGATGTACTTCCAGTCAGTTATTTTTATTTTACTTTCTTTCTCTCTGGATCAAGTCATTGAAGACTCTAAGATCTACATCCTGCAGAGTTTGCTTGTGTTTTCCTCGATATATTTATGAATTCTGGTCTTATATCAAGGTAATTAAATCATGTTTATTCAATGTTTGTAAGTGTTGTGACATACGAATCCAGTTCCACTAGTTTGCATATAGCTATCTAGTTTCCCAACACTATTTGTTGAAAAGGCTTCTTCCACTCCATGTACCCAACTTTGTTGTCAAGGTCAACTGTTTATAAATCTGAAGGTTTCTCTCTGGCTTTCAGTTCACTCCTTTTAAAGATAATTCCCAGGTACTTGATTTTTTTTGGATGTGATTATAAATGGGATTAAAAATATTTTCCCTTTTATTTCATTGTCCGCATATAGAAATGCCGTGGATATCTGCATGTTGATTCTGTAATCTGCCAATTTTCTCTATGTGCTTAATATTTCTAGTTTTTTATAGATTTTTTTAGGGTTCTCTAAGTGAGGTCTATAATTTTTGTTTTGGTTTTCCACACACTTTCTCTAATACTTTCTCCTTGTTGAAGTTCTCTTCCGCTGACTCTTTATTTCAGTCTGTATCATTAACTCTGCTGTTTTGAAATCTTCTTTAGGTATCTTGTATACCTCTTTTTGTATTAGGCATTTTTTCCTGTGCTGGAGTGATAGCACAAGTGGCAGGGCACTTGCCCTGCACATGTTGGTTCCCCAGAACCCCACCAGGAATGATCCCTGAGTCAGGAATAAGTCCTGAGAATTGCCACGTATAGTCCAAAAAAAAAAAAAAAGAAAGAAAAACCCAAAATATTTCCTGACTATTCTCATAAAACATCTATATGTGAGGAGTTTCTTCCTCTATCCATCATGTCTAGTGCTCCACAAGAGCCTGGACAGGTATGGAGGTTTGATTTGAGCAGGCCTAGATTGTGGCACTGTGGTTCAATTTTGCTAGTGCCTGGTAACCAGTAGACACAGGTAACACAAATGTGGGAGAATTGGTTGGGAAACAAGGGCAGGTTTAAGAAGAGGCTGGGTCTTCATCCTAGCTTATGACAGAGTGCACACCCATAGCCCAACAAACAGCCAAGTCTAACCTGGTATGACTTGGCAAGGAAACAGCAGTAAAGCTCCTTTTCTGACTGGTTCTATTTTCAAGGTCCTCAAGGTGATGTGGCTTGTTAACTAACAATCAGATGTGGAGCAGCAGGCTTCTTCTCTGTTTGTGAGCTAGGAATTAATGCTTTTGATCATTTTTTCTCTCTTCCCCAGGCTTGTTCAGTTATTTACCTGAGGTGACTGTTGCTCTCCTGGGGTATTGCCCTTTGGGCTTGCTATAAAGGAGACTAAGACACAAGTTGACTTGGAGATTCACATGTACTTTTCTTAGCAAGGTTGAGAGATCACACCAAGATGACACCTGTTTATGTTCCTACAGGTACCTGCCACTTATTCCAGTGTTCTAAGTATAGGGTCGCAGGAACCTATACTTTGAGGTACCAAGTATTTGCCATTCATGGTCAAGAGGTGGGTGGGCTGACTACCTGCCCTGCTGAAGTCCTGCAGCTGCACCCACACCCCATAGCTCCAACCATGCTCAGCTCCACCACTTCACAAATATTCTCTGCAGAGACTCCAATCTGCAAATAGATTTCAGGTACCCTGTTGCCCACACTGAGGACTCTGGAGTCTCCTCAGAGTCAGGTGAGCAGTTTGCCCTATCCTGTGCTTTTTGGAATTCCTGGCAGTCACACACAGCAGCATACCAACTCATTGGCTCAGACCATGGATCCTGAAAAATAGACAGGAGCACACCAAATTAGGATGGCAAGGTAACACGGAAGTCAGCTAAACTCAAGAAACAAAACAATAACACAGGTGACTTAACTAACAACAAACAGTTTAGCAAATTCTTAGATATGAACTTAACCTCATGATCAGATAAAACAATTTTCACATAAAAATATTGATTGCTGTTATACTTATTTCAATATTGAATATTGGGTTTTAATGTATTTTAATATTGGAGTTTGGGTAGTTAATAAATTTAAACTCTAGAATTCTATCAAGCTATGCTTTTGTCTACATTAAAATAAATTAATTCTTTAAACCCTAAAATACATGATACCTACCACATCTTCCTTTCTATCTGTTCACTTATTCGAAGTGGAAAAAGGGAGAAAAGACCATGACATGTTCTAGTCCAAGGACATTAAAGGAGTTCCCATGGCATTCCAGAGGTGCTCAAATACTCTCAAGAAGTCTAAGATTGACTGTAAGTTCCCTAGCACAGCATGCCACTGTCAGCACTATGAACCATGTTGGAATAAATTACAGGAGACAGTCTGTGTTGCCTAGTACCTAGGAAAGGAAATGATCTATCATGGTGAATAATTGATTAATTATCTTAAAAGTGTAACACCTGTGATTTTTTCCTTTGCCCAGTACAGTAAAAGAAATTATATACATCAAAAAGAAACATTAATTAAAGAATAAAATAATTGCAATTAAGGGCCAAAGAGATGGCTAAGTGGGTTGAAGTGTGTACTCTATATGCTTTGCATGCTGATGGCCCAGGTTCAATTTCTAACACCTTATGCAGCTCCTGAGCACTGCCAGGTGTTGTCTCTGAACACTCCTAGAGGTGACATATTCCTTTTAATTTTCTAAAACAAATTGTAAAGAATAATAAATAAAATATTTGTGTAATTAGGATAAAACCACTTTGACTACTAGGTACATTTTATTGGTAATAATAAAAGCAAATTCCTGGCTTAAATTACTAAGATGCAAGTAATCTATTTCAAGTCCAGCCTAGGTATGCTGATCCAGAGACTCACACACACGGGGCAGAGCTGCTACTTGCTCTCCTTGTGCCCAGCTGATCATGAGGCATCTGGGAGGGATGATAGGTTCTAGCCCTGGCCTGCCACCCCAGTAGAGTCTCACAAGAAGCGAGAGGAACCCCACACCATGAGGGCCGCTATTTTCCACATCTGGACTCCCCTCTTCTCAGAGCTCCACCCAGCAGAAGAGTTAATCACAGCCCAGCTTGAGCAGGCCGTTTTGCGGCCATGCGGTTCATCAATAAATGCTTCAATTTTGACGTGTCTACAAGAGAATCCCACCCGCTAGGCAGAGCCTGGCAAGCTATCCATGTTGTATATGACATGCCAAATACCAGCAATAATTATGGACCTCATTCCCATGACTTAATGGAATGGTTTGAGGCTCTTTATGTTCCTAGAGCGGGCAGATGCCCTTGGACTATCTCACATGTGACAGGACATATTGAGATGTTACTGGTGCCCACTGAGCTAATTGATTATCTATGGGAAGACAGTGATACAGTGAAGTAGAGTTTCAAATAACCAGGTAGTCCTACCTGAAATAATTAATTGATTAATTATCCATAAATCACCAAGGTGTTAAGCACTGGGAATGCTCAAGTAGAAAGTCAGTCAGTCTTGGTTATGTAGATCATCATATAGATGATCATATATCATATCATTATCATACAACATATCATATCACATATTATATCACATGCCAGTCATGTCACCCAAGGCTTCATAAAGAAAAACTAAACTGACAGTGCTCATATCTGAAATGCTTTGTCCTCCAGTTTATAAGACGACAACACCAGAGCATTCTCCCTTCCAATTCTCTGGTTCTCATTAAGAAAGTTAAATAAAACATAAGCTTGATGAAGAAGAATAAAATTTTAGAACAACTTGGTCAGAAAGACACAATCTGGGCAGAGCTTGGGAATATTATGTGACAGATCTGCATCCGTCCAGGGAGTCTATATTACCATTAAGTATGAGAACAGCCTGTTTTGCCAAGGTAGCCGGAGTCTACAGAGTTTCAGTGTTGACTCTGCTATTGTTTTCTGTAGGAAATTTCCTGTCCCAAATATTGCAGCAAATGAGAGTTAAGCTAATCTGAATCTCTTAGGGAAAGAATGGAAAATAAAAGCACCCATGGCTTTGAGTAATACTTTGAACTGTTTTGAACTACACTTATAACTTTAATATAACCCTCTAGATTTATCACCCATTTTAGAAGCCAAACTCTTCTAATAAATACTTATTGGTTTTATCGGGGGAAAAGGAGGACTTTTGGTATGCTTATTCTGCTAACCACTGTGTTTCATAAACACAAGTGCCAAGGGAAAGTTAAAAGTGTTTTACTATCTCCTTACACATCATTTTCACTATAAGCAAAAATTGCCCATCGGTAAAAGACAATTTTTGCATAGACCTCAGATGATGAAGAAGAAGCAAACAGATATCAAGAATTTCCTCTTGCATCTTAAAAATTTAACATCACCTTGTTTTGTCAACCGACACTGAATGTTGTCTTTCTTCATTGCAGACTGAGCAAAGAATTATAGTCAACAAAAAATTAAATGATACAAATAAAGAAATTCAAGACCTTAAAGCAATTGGTCATGGAAAACACAGAAGGTGCTGTTGTTGCTGTTGCTGACCCTTGGGATCTTGGGAACACAAAGTGTCACAGTGACACAAGACCTAACAATTGGACTCCAACTCAGAGAACACAAAAGGGCAGACCTAGACCTCTGTCCGTATCATGGCCTGCTCCTTTATGGCTTGATTTGTGTGTCTCTCATCCTCTTCTCATACTGAGAAAAATTAACAAACTCTCCATTTCCATTACAAGAAGATATTCTTTATCTTTTTATTTTGGTGACGTGCTTGATGATACAGCACTGAGAATTCCTCAGCTTCCAACGGCCGACCACTTCCCCAACAGAGAAGAAAACTGTTATCACTTCCGTGCTATTAATAGAAAAGTTAGCACAACTGCCTTCTGATCTTTCAAATCACTTCAAGATTTTCAAAAACAAATATCAAAATCCCATTGGCACCAGGGAGAAAAGACAAGAAGGCAAGAAAGATTGCAGACTATCAGATCTGTACACAATTGGGTATAACATTTCTTTTTTTATACCACCATGAGATATACAATAAACAAAGAGGTTCATAATTGGGTCTCAATCATACAGTGTTCCAGCACGCATCCCTCCACCAGTGCCCCATTCCCATAACACTCCCTCCCACCTACCCACAGCCTGCCTCTATAACAGGCCCCTTTTTCTTTTCTTTCTTTCTCTGTCTCTCTCCATCTGTGTCTCTGTGTTTCTTTCTATCTTCTCTTACACATTGTGGCTTGCCCTATAGATATTTATGGTTTAACATGTAAGTATGTGTACATTCAATGGTGAGTTCTAGTCTGACATTACCATTCCCCATTCCAATCAGTCACCCCAGTTTGTTATACATACAATGATCATTACAGTGTGTATATGTATAAGATCCTGGGAAGGACCTGGTTCTAAACTTGGTCTGTCATGCGGCCACAGAGTGGCCACGCACCTGCAAAGCTGTGGATCTGGTTTGTAGCTTATCCTGCTTTGCTGATTCTGGTGGCTGCCTGCTCTTAGCCATGCCCACTGGAGCATGGAGATGGAAGGGATAGGGGAGGGGCCCCAAACTCGACCCATGTGGAGTGGCCCATGAGTCATAGGAGGATGGTAAAAGCTCTGCCCCTTGGTCGAGAGCAACATGGCTCCTAGGGTCAACAGACACATGGGGAGACCACACCAGGCAGACTTGGAGTGGGTATAACATTTCTATATAGCAAATGAATCTAACTTGGTTTTCTGTAATTAAAAACACTCTCTCACTTTTCCCCTATCAAATCTGCAGAATCTGAGTTCACCAACATTACATTCCCTGCATTTCTTGTTCTTTTGTCAGGCTATAATTTAACATATTTCTTACTAGAACATTTGACTCTCACCCTAGATATTCTGTTTCAAAAGATTGATTTATGTAAGCATTCAAGTGGTGCCTAAAGAATTTGCTGAAAAGAAGTAAAATTTAAGTATATCTATGGCTCACCTCCCTAGTAAGGAGTTCTTACCTGGCCATACAAATCCTTTGTTGTCAGATATTAAAAATTAATGTTGCTATGAAAACATAATGACAGCCCCATTTAGAATTTAGCTAAAACAGTTTGGGAAGTCAGCATAACTTTTAATAGATTATTTCATCTTCATGATAGTCTTGTAAACTAGAAGAGATAGGATATGTTGATATTATCTATTTTTATAAAGGAATCTAAAAACTCAAGCAGCTGATATTCATGAGGTTGAATTATAGCACCAAAGCAAAAATGTGGTATGGGAAATTCATTCAACTGAGGCTACTCAATCATTTATTGAATTTTAGAGATTTCAGCAACCCTCCAGTGATGCTGAAAGCTTTTAAATCCAAATGTTTTCAACCCCACAACGGAACGTGCTTGGAACTGTGGATTTTTTTT
This sequence comes from Cryptotis parvus, assembly GCA_021461705.1. Classification (NCBI taxonomy): domain Eukaryota; kingdom Metazoa; phylum Chordata; class Mammalia; order Eulipotyphla; family Soricidae; genus Cryptotis; species Cryptotis parvus. Next base: position 52,145 of record JAJIBD010009211.1, read on the forward strand.
AACCCTAACTAAGGGTCAGATACCACCAAACCAACTGAACAAATGCTCAATTGCTCTGATTAGCTGTCATTTTCTGTTTCAGAGTCCTCTAAAACATTCCAAATATCCCCTGATAAAAGAACCTCCACTCTCAATGACTGCATAGGAGGGGCTGTGGGCGTTGAAGAACTGTTAACTCTCCAAGTGAAACTGACGTGTCTCAATAGTCACTGCTTCTCTCACTACCCAAACATTATTGCAAATGTAATCAAGTCAAATTACTAATGAACCCAAATCCTATATTTTTTTCCTGCTCAGGGAGCATCCCAGATAGCTTTCCCCAGGCAAGCTGTGGTTTTGAAGCCAGGTTTCAGAAACAAAGCAGGTATGCAGTCATTTGCGTTCAGCGGGCAAGTCTTTTTGATGAAAGAAGTCCTTTGCAAGAAGCATTTCCTCCTATCCCGATAAATCAAATAAATAAAAATAAAAAAAAATTTCCAAGCCATATGCTTCTGTTCCCAACCTTCAACTGGCCTAAAATAAAAAAAAGATTACCCTTTTCTGTTCTTTTTCTTATCCCTTTATTGGGGAGTGGCGGGTAGGTAAGAGCTGCAGAAAGGGAGAGAAATCAAACAACTGTCTAAACAAATCAATCCAACGTTTCCAAGGGCTTTTGACCTGCGGCAATGTCAATCCCTCTTTCCCCCCTTCCTTTCTTTGAATCAACATAACCTATGATTCTGATCACTCCAATATGTCAGTGCCTGCTGAGGGCACATTTTATTGTTCATAAAGCCCCAGACGATAATGAAAAATAAGCAAGAAAACGATAAATTCATCAAAGTTGCAAGAAAATTTGAGGGAAAAAGGAATTTCCTGGAGGTAACTGTCCTTGACCTGGCTCTTTAATCGAGTGAAATTTCATCACTTTATCTAATATCATGCTTCATGCTTCAGGCTCCTGGCAATTCTATTTTAGTGTGGTCTAATGGGCAGCTGACACATCCACTCAGCCGCAGACGACGGAATATGTGCTGACATACTGTGTGGCTGGCCACCCTACGGAAGCTGTTTATTTCGGCCTCGTGAGGAAAAATGGCATGAAGAGAAGTTTCTCCTTAACAATTCCAGCTCAGATTGCCAGGAATCAGCAACTCTGCATTCTCTCAGGTCCGCAGACTCCTTGTGGCAAGGCCGTGGCTGAAGGGGAGACTGCGTACCTGTGACTTTAGGTGAGAGTTTGGAAAAGCCCCTGCTCTGCTTGTCCAAAATCCAGATAGCCTAATGAAGAGTGTCATTCTAACTGCTTTGCAGGAGGCTCTTCTCACAACCGCTGATTCAATTTGATATTCTGAGCTTAACGTACTGTATTGGGCCCGAAAATAGGAATGCCCACGAAAAGCTTTGATACTTACTCAGTTCAGCGAGCATGGCAAACTCATCACAGCTATTTGTACACGGTAGGCAGAGGAGGGCTGGCCCTGATATTCTGATTGATGCTTGCCAGTTTCCTCATCCCAATATTACTTTCTAGAAAAGAGGCATTTTTAAAACCAGCTTTTTGACATAATAACTGAGGCTATTATCTTAAATGAAATGACACACATACACATAAATGCCACCATCTTAAACTCAAAATTCCTAATTTAGACAAATCTCATTTTTATACAATAATATCAAGATTATATTTTCTTTAAAAATATGTATTAGACATGATCATACTATGAAAGGTGCAGCCCTAGGTTGAGTTGAGCACTGGAGAATGAAAAATGCCAGAAATATTCTCAGAACTGACAGGGTATGAACTATATATTAAAGTATTGTATCACTGTTAAGTTTTCTGAATTTAATAGCTTGCTACAGTTATGTAAGAGACAATGGGTTTTCTTCACACAGTTCACTGTGAATTGAAGGTATTGTGAGAACTGGGGCATAGTGCACGCAAATAATTCTCAAAGGGCTCAGCAAAATTTAATTCGAGAAAGAAGGAATGATCAAAGGATATGTGGCAAGAAAAATGCTTTTTTTTTTTAAATTAGTGAATCATGATAGCAAGGCAAAGTAATTCTTTTCAAAAACATGAAGCTCCTACATACCGTCAGGTGGAGGTTAGGTGGACATCCCTCTCCCACCATAGAAGTCAAGCAGGCACCTATTGACAAAATCACTTCCACATTCCTAGTCTGTAAAGGAATCCTGAAACCAGTTGCACAAATGCAGTTTCTTTTTTTTTTTTTTAATTTTTTATTTTTTACAGTTACAAAGATATACAATTAAAAAGTTCATATTTGGGTTTTGGTCATACAGTGTTTCAGCACCCATCCCGCCACCAGTGCCCATCTCCCACCACCAACGTCCCCGGTTCCCTCCCCTCCCCCCAGCCCTCCTCCATGGCAGGTTCTTTATTTCTTTCCCTTTCTCTTTTATTTCCCCTCAGACTATGGATTACAGAACATACATTAAAAGGTTGTCATGTGTATCCTTTTGCCTCTATTTAATGCTCAGTTCTAGGTTGGCATTAGTACCCTCGACAATTGTTAGCACACTGTTCCATTTTCTGTCTTACCTAGCCTCTGACTCCCACACGATTGTGATAATTTCCACCTTTGACAAGACCTCCTGATATATGTTTCACTTGACCTTGGATATTGGTATCATAATATGTACATATATATTTATGCCATGCAAATAAATGCAGTCATTCTGTATCTGTCTCTCTCCTTCTGGCTAATTTCACTCAACATATTCTCCATGTCCATCCATTTATAGGCAAATTTTATAACTTCATTTTTCCTAACAGCTGCATAGTATTCCATTGTGTAGATGTACCAAAGCTTCTTTATCCAGTCGTCGATTTTCGGGCACTCTGGTTGCTTCCAGATTCTGGCTATTGTGAATAGTGCTGCTATGAACATAAAAGTAGGGATGGTGTTTCCGCTGCGTATTTTTGGTTTCCCAGAGTAGATTCCCAGGAGTGGTATGGCTGGGTCAAATGGGAGTTCAATTTCTAGTCTTTGGGGGAATGTCCATATTGTTTTCCATTAAGAGACAGAGAGAGAAGAAAAGGAAAAGTGCCTGCTATAGAGGCAGGCTGGGGGGATGGGGGAGGGAATTTGGGGTCACTGGTGGTGGGAATAGGGGACTGGTGGAGAGTCAGGTGCTGGAACAATGTATGACCGAAACCCAGTCATGAACATCTTTATAATTGTATATTGCACAGTGGTATAATAAATTTTTAAATAATTAAATGAACATATGCTCATTCAAACCCAAAGTTGTGAATCTGAGTAAAAATTAACTGATTCCCTTAACCAGTCTTGCAACATTTCAACGTTTAGTTTGAAATGATTGCCACATAAAAAGCTTCCAAACATAGAGACAGCTGAATATAATAGCAATGTTTTAACAGGAGATGCTGGGTTCCAAGTGGAGTTGCAGCACTGTATGTTGAAGTATGTTCCGTTCCATCTAATATCACCATGATGCTACTCATGGTGAAACTGCAGGATTCGTTATGGCATCAGAACCTGGCAGGCCTAGTTAGATCTCTCTGGATGTCTTGCCTCATTGCAGTCATTCTGGGTTCAATCTTGGACACCCAGATCCCTAAATGCGAGCCAGAAGTTAGCCCTGAGCACCAGTGAGTGCAACCCCAAAACTAAAAATAAATAAATGAGTAAATAAATAAAGGAAGTGGAGTACAATTCCACTACATTTTCCACAAAATACTACATTTGTTCTTCAATGGAGTAAGATATTTCTGGTTTCTTGGAGATGAAAAGCCACATAAAGGCTGGCCTTGGGGTCCTTGAAGTCCTTCTATAGAGTAGCAGGTTTGTGTTACTAAACAGTGAAAGCAACAAGTGTGGGAAGCTATGAGCATATAGGAGAATCAGTCCACGAAAGGCTGTCCATCGATTAGTAATGACATAAGGGCATTATTCTGTCTTTTAAATGCCCACATTGACACCAGGAGCTTTTTCCATTTTAAGCAAATGTGCCTCTAGCGTAACTGCTAAAACAGTCCTTCCCCAATTATTTTCAGTTTTGCTTTCTCTTAAAAGGTGTAGGTACCCAAGGAACAGAGATGTGACTTAGCCTCAAATCATGTTTCACATTTGTTGGTCATTATTTTCAACCCCTGGCACTGCAAAAACAACTAGTATTTGACACTGGAGTGTAATTGAGTTGTGTAACTCTTGTCTTGCATGAACTAAATTCTGGGTCCCATCTTTGGCAGCACAAAATAAAGAATAATAACAATAAAAGCAATAGAAACTAATGAAAGTCCAAAAATACTATCGGTATAATAACACACACATTATAATTCTTCATAGAATCCACACAGAATATACAATCTTATTTAATCTTAAAAATTCTAAGATTAGATATTAGCCCCATTTACAGATAGCAAACAGAAATTCAGGGAACCTAAGTAACTTATCTAAGGAATTCAAAAACTTATAAATAGCAGGTTATATTGGGTTAAGTCTCATGTGAAATCCTGAGTAATTTTAAATTAGCCTAAATTTACTCCCATTTGACACGAAATAACCTCTAGGATACACACTTGATGAAACTCCATTTGAATGTAATGCTTTAAAAGCTCTTAAAGGAAACAGTACAAATTAGAATTTTTCTAATATGGCATTGAACAAACAGTTCATGCCCAAGTTGATCAACAGTCTTGGGTAACTTTATGCGAATGTGATAGCAAACTTTAAATAGGCACTTAGATTATTCAGAGAAGAAAATGCAAAACAGTATCATTTTAGATCAGTTAAGGTTATTGAGAAAAGAAATGAGGAACTACCCTTTTAATTTTCCATTTTGAAGATTTTAAAACTCGTACTGGCAAGACCTCATGCTTTCTAAGAGTAAGAAATGAAACTGACTGCCAACTTGGGAGAAATGTAAAATGCTGGTCTCAAGCATTATCTCTTTCCTGATGGTAACAAATTATATCAACATTTCCTCCAATAAAGGCAATAATATTTGTTGATTTCTTTTCTTTTTCTTTTCTTTTCTTTTTTTTTTTTTTTTTTTTTGGCTATTTAGGCCACACACAGCAGTGCTCAGGGCTTACTCCTGTTACTCCTGGTTCATTGCTCAGGAATCATTGCTGGTACTATGCTCAGGGGACCATATGGATTGTTGTGATCAAACTTGGGTCAGCCAAGTTCAAGACACTTGATCTTCCCACTTTATATCTTTCCAGCCAGGCAACAATAATTCTAAGTAAACTGGTGTTTATTATCCAACTCATGATCAAAAGTATTCAGGATCTGATATTGTAAATGTTAACATTAATCTACTCCTCTATTTTCTGTGAACCCCACTCTCCCTTATTTACTGAAAAATATTGTCTCACTGATGAGGTTTTGAAAAGGTCATAAGAACATGAATACATTAAAATGGTAATATTGAATTTTTTTTTTCATTTTCATCTACCTAATAAAACTCTCAGCTAAAATTTGTTAAAACTGCTCAATTCTATTGTGTTGTCACTCGTCCTCCATAAGATTAAAATGGGAACAGGAAGCTGTAATGGAAAACAAAATAAAGTATCCAAGAGAGAATATAGTAAATAAGACTCACTTTCCTCTTAGAGATTATTTCACAGGACTGTGCTGTGTACATACATCATGGGCCTCATCACCACTATGGGACAGTGTATTTGATCCAAACTCAAAGCAAAGGGGAACACTAAGAGTGAAGAAGGTGAATTCAAGAAACTTTCTGAGTGTGGAGCAATTTATTTAATCATTATGGAAGATTATTACTCTTGGGAGATTGAGATTAAAAGACTATATAAATCTGGTAGCTCATTTCTATCAATGGGATTTCCTGATGATTGAAGTCAACATAGAGCAAAGCAGAGCCAAGTAATAAAGTGAGGACAGATTCCTGTGGAAATTAGCTCAGCTGCTTCGTTTCCAATGATTGGATGGACAGGTGTTTATTTACTTTAATTTTATTTTTGTTTTATTTAAAAAAACTAAACCACCTCTTTTACATCAAGGTGATACCAAAATAAAACTTAATAGAATTGCAATTTTTTACAACTCCAATATATTAATGTACTATTTTCCTTAAGAGCTATAGGAAAATAGAGAGAGAGAGAAGAGCAAAAATTATCTTCAGCAACAAATACACTTGCAAAGTCATACTGGGGTGAGAGTTGATTTGTTTGGGATTCCATAACTGTAAAAATTTAGTAAGTACATCCAGGATGAGGAATTAACAAGAGCAGACAAAGCAACATAAAAGTTTCCAGTGCACATGTGGAACTCATTGGTATAAAAATCTGATGTATGAGGGGGATAGAGAAGTTGAAATTGGGAAAGCTCCTAGTTAGATGATTTAAAAAAAAATCTTGAAATGGTTGAAATTCTATTATGTTTTTGTTTGGAGAACCACAGCTTGACATTCTCATGTCTTACTCCTGGCTCTCTGTTGTGGGATCACTCCCAGCAGGACTCAGAGAAACATAAAGCATACAAGGTGCCAGGGATGGAACCCAGCTTGGCCATGTGCAAAGCAAGTGCCCTACTGGTTGTGCTATTGCTCAGGACCTCACACTCTAGATATAAACAAATGAAACCCACAGAAGACTTTGGAAGGAAAAATAATCTCATGATTTCTCAAATTTCTTGTAAATATCAAAAATCAAACTTATTAACTTAGGAAAAACTGGAACAGTGCATAACCCAGGACCTACAGGCAGCCTGATGGAAGATCACTAGATCACTAGACATCCTGTTATTCATTGATTTGCTCAAGCGGGTGCCAGTAACATTTCTATTTGACCCTGTCATGTGCCAGTGTAACCCAATGGCATCTGCTTGCTTCAGGAATACAAAGAGCCTCAAACCATTCATTCAGGGTCTTGACGAAGAAGTCTGACCATCTTGTAGGAGGGCAGCCAGGTGATCTTTTGACATCTGTGGGGTCCAGTCGGTAACGGCTCTAGTCCAGCGGTCGTCTCCAAATTGCATTACATGTTCAGCCCATCTGATTTTCAAGGCCTTGGCAAATGAGACAGCATCCCTGACTCTGGAACAGAGACAGAAGTCAGAGCTCCAGATTCCTTCTTTCACTTGAGTGAGGCATGATATTCCAAGCATAGTTCTTTCGATTCCTCTTTGGAAGACCCGAATAGCATTCTCATCCTGCTTTCATAGGGCCCAGGTCTCTGAGGCCTATGTTAATGCAGGGAGAATGGTGGAGTTGCAGAGATGTGCCCTGAGCCAGAGGTTCTTTGTCTTTTTAGCTATTTCTCTGATGCTTTTGAAGGCATTCCATGCCGCTCTCTTCCTCCTGCACAGCTCAGGTTTTAGATCATTCATCTTGTTGACTTCTCGACCTAGGTACACATAACTGCTGCATTCAGAGATGTCTGTTCCATTGAGAGTGAATGGGGCCTCAGGAACTAGTTCATTTTTCATGAACATAGTTTTGTTGAGATTCAGCTGTAGACCTATCTTTCCACATTCACATCGAATTCAGCCAGCATTTGTGCCACTTGGTTAATGTTTGGTGTTATTAGAAGGATGTCATCAGCGAAGCGGAGGTGGTGTAGTTGCAGACTGTCTATCTTCACTCCCATTCCTTCCCATTCTAATTGTGGCATGATGTTCTCGAGGGTGGCGCTGAAGAGTTTTGGTGAAATGGTATCACCCTGCTGAACCCCTCTATTTTATGAGAATGAAAAAAAAAACAGTTCCTGTGTCATGTACCAAAGGAGAATGTTCAAGAATAGTTTAGAAATAAAATCAATAAAACAAGGTGGCCAGTATTAGACTATGAATACCATATGAATACCGATACATGCCAATAAGGAATTGAAAAAAGCAAAGTGTGATCTAACAAAGTTTTGATGAAACAATCTCCAGTGTTCTAAACACCGTCTTTCAAAGCCCCCAGCACCACCCGGTGTGCACAGCCCCCTCACCCAAAAAGTTTATTTCAGGCAGTGTGGAGCTAACCTTTGTGAAATGCTTAGAAATGATCCAAAACAGGCAGATGCATGAAGCTCACTCAAGTAGGAGGAAGTGAAATCATCTTATTTCTAGGTTTTGACGTTATAACACATTTTAAGCTAGAAACAAATGAGCTGGCATAATAAGAGAGGCACAAAACAGAATTGCACGTTGAATGCTAACTGACGCTTGCTTCCTTTGGGGTTGTCTTGTGATGGGACTTAATCTCCACATGCAACCAAGTGTGAATACAGCCTATATTCATTTCCTTCCTTCTTCCTTTCTCTTTTTTGGTTTCATTTTACCTTTCTATGTCTTTCCTTTTCTCCTACTCCTCCATTATTTTTAGCTAAACTTAGAAGGAACTTTTCCAGTTATTTTTGAAGTCACACCCACAGTGCTCAGGGCTTTTCACTTCTGGCTCTACTCTCACGGGTCACTTGTAGAGGAACCAAGGAGCCATATGGGGTATCAGGGATCAAACATGGTCCTGCCATGTGCAAGTTAAGCAACCTACCTGCTGTACTATCTCTCTGATCTTCAGTATATTCTTTAAGAGTGGCAAAAGAATTTTTTTTAGCTTTAAAAAAACTTTTTAGCCTTTTTTTTCCACAATGCTTAAATGCTCGAGATGAGAGCCTTCTACTGAGACTATAACACCTACATGGCAGAGCCTGGCAAGCTACCGTGTTTTATTTACTTGTTATGCCAAAAACTAGTGATAATTATGGACCTCAGTTCCATGACTTGAAGAATGGTTTGGGGCTCTTCCTGTCCCTGGAGCAAGCAGATGCCCTTGGGTTATACTTGCTTGTGACAGGACTTATGGAGATGTTACTAGTGCCCATTCGAGCAAATTGATGAACAATGAGAAGACAGTGATACAGTGATAGCTTTAGGAATTGGAAAATTACTTATAAACTAACTCAAAAAGAATAAGCTGATCACTTACAAATAGACTGGTCCAGTGCTGAGTGTATTTGTTCATCCAAAGAAGCAATGTACTCTAAAAATGCAGTACTAACAATATTTGCTTAGGGAGATATGACTTTCTAAATTCAATAATTAGGAAATTCTCCACAAGATTATACTTCTAATTATAACATAAAATTTTAGGATAATTTCCTTTCCTAGATTGATTATATATCACAATCTGAACTCAAGTAGAGAGTGTGGAGATATTCTAGAAATTGCTATAATGAATTTTCCTAAGGGAAAAGAAGAGTTTCAATTCGTAATGCCTGATCCAGGAAGTAGGGAGACCTCTTCTCTTAGCATATTTTAACTTTGAAATAGTTATTACTCGCTCATATTTAGTTAGATCTTAAACATAATAACAAACTGTAATAGTCAGTGACAAATATGAAATAATACTTATTCAGGAGAAAATAAAGAAGAGGGAGGGTAAGGAAATCTAGGCCACAGATATTATACAGAGGATAAGGCATTTGCTTTGTGTGCAGCCAACTTGTTTAAATTCCCAGCCACCAAAGATTCCCTGAGCAGAGTCAAAAATATGCCTTAAGGACTGTTGGGTATGACCCCCAAAAACAATCTAGAAGTCAGGTAGGAAAGAAATCAGGTTCTTAATTCCATAAATCAGTTGGTAAGGACTGCATGATATTCACCAAGGCATAATATATCCTTAGAAATTTTATGAATGCATCAACATTTAATGCCATTTTAAAAATAAACTAGTTTTATTTTTTGCTTTACATCATCTTTTAAGTAAATACCACATACCCTCTTATCCCCACAGGGCAATGCACACAATGTTTTCCTCATATTTGAGTTACAAAGAAATGTAGAATAAATTCTTGTGACAAGCTTCAATCACTCCTCCCACTGCCAAACCCCCCCCCCCCACCACCACCACCACATGCACAAAGAAAATGAGAGGTTAAATGCAAAACTGAATCTCTTTTTTTTTTTTTTTTAGGTCACACTGGCGATGGTCAGGGGTTACTCCTGGCTCTTCGCTCAGTAATCAATCCTGGTGGTACTCAGGGGACCATAAAGGATGCCGGGGAAGAAACCCAGGTCAATTGCATGTGAGGCAAACTCCCCACCTGCTGTGCTATCGCTAGGGCCTCCCCTGAATCTCATTTTATAATTTAAAGGTCAGTGCAAAGATCAAGGGTAAATTCAGCTCCCTTAAGGAGACCTCAGTCTTAGAAATCAGTTCTAAGGAAATTGAACTTGGTTTCCTAGTATATAAAGTTTGAATTCAATTTTGAAAAAAAAAATCAAAAACTTATTTAATTTGAAAAAGTATAAATATCTCTAACCAAATATAATTAAGAAATATAGTTCTGACAAATGCATTAATTTCTTTTATTTGTTTTGTTTTGGGACCACACTTGGTGGTACTCAGGGGTTATTCCTGGCTTTGCTCTCACGGATCACTTCTGGGAGGCTCTAGGAACCATATGGGATGCAGGGGATTTAACCCAGGTTGGCTGCATGCTGCAAGCACCTACTAGTTGTACTATTGCTCCAGTCCCCACAAATGTGTGCCTTTTTAAAAGATACTTATTTCTCTATGTCAAGAATACTTAACTTGCAGATCTTAAAGAAAAGTGTGTTCTTATAATTTCCGTTTCAAGCATATTATCTTACTAATGACTTAACAAAAAGAAAGGGAAGGAGAAATCTGTAAGATATATTAAGCATTTTTGGTTTCATTAGCAAAATAAACATTGAATGAATGTGCTTTTACCACATCTGCTTAACCTTGGAGCCTCACTGTTTTCTTCACTCTCTGGAAGTTTTAAATGGCAAAAACATTCCTGGTTTCATTTGCAGTCTGAATGAGTTCAATTCAATGATAACAGTGACATTTGAAATATTTGTGGTTTTGTGCAACATTTCCTCCGAGAATTATAAATAAGCTCAAAATATTGAATAATGCAAAAGGACCCTCCTTAAGAACCACAGAGGAAAACAAGATTCAGTGAAAAAAGTCCTTTATTTTTGCTGTTAGCCTCATTCATAGGGAAACTCACAGACCAGTACTTGGACTTGGGCCAATTTTAATTATTAAGAATAAATTTTATTAAGCATTAATGAATTGACACCTGTGTCTCCACTCCTCTGCCAATATCAAAGTCTGTTAACTAATGGCAAAATTGAAGGTTTCTTTTCTTTAAGCTTTACAGAGGTCCTAAAATACATTCAAAGAATATAAAATGATTATCAAATCGATTTTTACTTATATATTTTATTAAATTCTCTATTAGGCAACATTTAAACATGGTGATGAAGGTATGTGAGATTCTAGCCTAATGACTATTTCAACAAACAGACTAAAAATACTCACTCTGTATAAAGGCATATTTTTAACGTGGGCACACTTTATCAGGTTGGTTTCCAAACTTTATGTTTTTATAATAATATTTATAGGAAACAAAAACCCTTACAAATTAATCATACCACCGGCTTCCATGTCTAATTACTTTAAAAAGAACTTTTTTTGTGTATTTCAAAATACTGTTTGAATCATCTCCGTTACTTCTAGTTAAGTGAAATTAACCAGAGAGAAAATATTTCCTCCCAGTCAATACATTGCAGAGAGCAAAATCTTTCATAAATTCTAGAGGAATAAAATACACTTTTGGAATAATATTGGATTCTAGAGATTCACAGACATGGGGCAGAGCTGCTACTGGCTCTCCCTGTGCCCAGCCGCTCACGAGGCATCCAGGAGGGATGGTGGGTCCTAGCCCAGGCCCACCACCGCAGCAGAGCCTTGCAACAAGCCAAACGACCCCCCACTCCATGAGGGCCTCCATTTTCCACATCCGGACTTCCCTAGTCAGAATCCACCCAGCAGACCAGCCTATCACAGCCCGGCTCATCGAGATACACCCTGCAGCAGTCTTTTTTAAATCCGGCTTAGGTATGCTGATCCAGAGACTCACAGACATGGGGCAGAGCTGCTACTGGCTCTCCCTGTGCCCAGCCCCTCACGAGGTGTCCGGGGAGGGATGGCGGGTCCTAGCCCTGGCCCACCACTGCAGCAGAGCCTTGCAACAAGCCAGACGACCCCCCCCCCACTCCATGAGGGCCTCCATTTTCCACATCCGGACTTGCCCCTCATCAGAAATCCACCCAGCAGACCAGCCTATCACAGCCGGCTCGCGCGCGCAAGTGGCTGTGAGGTTCATCAATAAATTCTGGATTTAGAGATGACTACAAGAGTATGCTACCCACACGGCAGAGCCTGGCAAGCTACCTGTGTCGTATTTGATATGCCAAATCCCAGTAACAATTATAGACCTCATTCCCATGACCTGATGGAATGATTTGAGGTTCTTTATGTTCTTGAAGCAAGCAGGTGCCCTTGGGCTCTACTTGCATGAGACAGGACATATGGAGATGTTACTGGCTCCCACTCGAGCAAATCAATGATGAACGGGAAGACAGTGATACAGTGATATAGTGATTGGATTCTAAGTTAAAGATTTTTGGGGAGGGAGGGGAGTTTAAAGGCCACACCCACGAATGCTCGGGGATCAGTCCTGGCACTGCTCCGGGAACCACTTGTGGTTAGGGTTGTACCTAAGTGAGTGTGCAAGGCAAGTGCCTTAATAAGCCCTATCCTATCTCTCTAGCCCCTTAAATTAAAGTTTAACAAGGTAGTGCTAAAATCACATGTCCCGTGCTTTAAGACAAACGGGAGAATTCCAACAAATTGTTGATTGATAGAAAAACAGTGGCAAAATCTCATGCTTTTCTATAAACATGCTTTTCTTTTTATGGATTTCCAAAACTCCATGTTCTATAAAATGTGGATGATCCAGCAAGTGTAATTCTAATGTTAAAAGGGTAAGAAGGTAAGAGGGAAATCTTAACAAAAGGTGTTAAAGAGGGAAAGAATTGTCAAAGACTTCTCACTTTCTCATTGCTTCAAAAAACAGGTCTTTTTTTTAAGCTTATGATGTTTTCTGTATTTTCTTAAAGACAGGGAGAATAAGTCTGGGAATAGTCTAAAACGTCCTTAATCAGTTGATACTTGTTACAGGAAGTGGGAGGATAAGAAGAAATGGCTTTTAGTTTCTGAAATCCTCTTCAATATCCAAAAAGCAAACACAATGGGATGACAGTGGGACCAGCTGGAAAACTCTTCTGCTGTTCCTTAATCTCCAATGAAAGGCATCTCCCAGTGCACAGATAAATATTGTCTCATGTGTGTTCTTTGGTCATATATGGAAGGTGTAACCCATAAGAGACTAAAGTACAGAGAAACTAAATGATTACTGTTCTAAAAACACATAAGGTTGCAAATGGCACTTTTATAAAACAAGGTTTTTTTTTCAAGGGCAATGTTTAAGTAGGTAAACATTTCATGTACATTCATTGGCACCTACGCAAAATCTCCAGTGTTACCCTATCTTGAAGTGTTACCATTAAAAGGGAATTATCCTTCTTAGGAAAAGGGTTGTGTGTATTTAACTTGAAAACAAGATTTGACAAGGTGGCCATCTGTTTTCCCTTCCCCACTTAATTACAAAAGGAATGGTACTTGAAGCCAACCAAAATACCCTGGGAGAAATTGGGGTTGTGATGTAATCTTTTTCACTGCAAAGTGCAACCTAACACTCCATCCACCACATTGACAGAAAGCAGAAATAGCTTCTCTATTTCTCCACCTCAGCACTGGGCATAAAAATATTTCTCTGCCTATCCGTTGGTACAGCCTGCACTATGGAAGGACAAATGACCATGAATAACATTTACATGGAATTCCAACTTGTGTGGAGTTATCTTCAAGATCAGAGTTTCTACCAGCAGTTTTTTTCAATGTTTTCTTCTTATTTTTTTTAAACACTCTAATCCTTGAGCCTGGAGCAATAGTACAGTGTGTAGGGCACTTGCTTTGCACATGGATGACCCAAATTCAGTTTCTACAAATCACATGCTCCCCTAAGCCCACCGGGAGTGATTCCTAATCATACAGTCAGGAATAAGCACTGACCACTGCCTGGTGTGACCAAAAACCAAGAAAAGAGTCCAAAAGAGGTGAAACAATCCCTTTAATAAAAAGAGAAGAGACAGTGATTTCTGATTTGTGGGAATATAATCAAATCAAGTAATCGCTGCAAATATCAATATCCCCATCTCTGAAACTGATATTAGTTTCCAGTGATCTGTTTTGAAAACTCTCAAATATCATATAGAAAAGGGACTATATGATATTGGAAAACTAATAGGGAAAATATAAAATGTTTTACAAATATAAAACTTTAGCAACAACACCATCAAACTTATGTCACAGTTAACCTAAGAGGAATCCTATAAGGGTACAAACAGCTCACTCAGATGGAGAAGGGACCACTATGACAAAATAGTTGTAATTGATCCCTCTGTATAAGAACTGCTTGCTAAGACTACATAAAGGCACAAACACGATAACCTCTTAGTATCTGTATTGCAAACCATAATGCCGGAGAGAGAGAGAGAGAGAGAGAGAGAGAGAGAGAGAGGTGCCTGCCATAGACACAGGCTGATGTGGGGGCGGGAGGGTGTGCAGGGAAGAAACGGGACATTGGGGTTAGGAAATGTGCATTGCTGGAGGGTTGGGTGTTGGAAAATTGTATGTCTGAAACCCTGATCATGAACAGCTTTTGTAACTTTGTGTCCCACAGTGATTAAAAATGTTTTTAAATAATAATAACCCACACAACATAAAACAATTGTATAGCTTTAAGTATGTTTCCAAAGGCTAGGAAAAGAGTCAAATGATCTCAGAGCAATGATGATCTCAGAATATTTGCACTTGTACGGACATGACTTTTGTAAGAGTAGAAAGTGAACTCTGTCCCTTAATGCTTTGTTATTTCCCTGAGAAAATAGTGACCTTTGTTGACAGAGAAAATGAAATCTGGTTGAGTTATAGCAACCACGTTACAGTTTAAGTTTTGCAGCTTTAGTGTAATAGCTCATGTTTTTCTACTTATAACTCCACTTCCTTGGGGCTTCCAAACTGCATGAGACAGCCAGACTCATGAGCCCTATGTCCAAATAAACCCAGGAGGAATGAGTACTTATTACAAAATGACAAAGAGGAAATCTACGTTCCTTTCACCAATGAGGTTTTCAGTTGGTGCAATTGTGATAAGTGGCAAGTTTGTCAAGCAGCAATTGACCTATTTCAATCCTGGAAGGACTTTGGCTTTTGGCTGCTCAGGACTTACTCCTGCATAGCTTCATCTCTGCAGAGGAAGAAGCATCTGGGCATGAGTAAACATCCTAGTCATGCGTATGACACAGCTCTATCTTCCCACTCTGCCTTCTACCCAGATTTGGGATGGCCCTGTGTTTATTCTCCTGTTTTACTGTCTTCCTTCTCATCTTGTACTCTGGTGTGAAAGCTACCATCTACGTGGGCCCATCAGTATGGAAGTTAATTATAGTAAGTTGAAAAAAAGTTGGCGGTTCTGGAGATTGAACTTAGTGTCATAAATTCAAGTCTTGCCCTCTACTTTTAAGTTTTATCCTAAGCCCCTTATAGTACATATAATTTCAAATATAATTTCTGTATAACTAATCTGTATTTCAAGTGCTTAATTTCAAGATGCTCAATAGCATCTACCACATTGGATAATACTGATAGAAAACTATTCCATCCAAGAAAATTTCTGTGGAACTGTTGAACTATCAGTGCACAACAAGGTAAAACTTCAGTGGGATGGAAGAGGGAGGTTCCAATAGCAAGGGGTTTCAGGCTCAAGCTTGGACTCACTTACTCCTTTTACTGGGCAAATGACTTAAGCTTTCTGATAATCATTTCTCTGTGTGTGTGTGTGTGTATTTTGTTTGGAGGCTAGTGATGCTCAGGACTTACTCCTGACTCTGTACTTAAGGATCAGTGCTCTTGGCAGAGGGTCATATTGGGTGATGGGGATAGAATTTAGAAGTGCAAAGCAATTGTTCTACTATCTCTCTGGCCCAATGAAATTCACTTGATTTCATCTGTAACATGAAGACAATTACTATATTGCTTCACAAAGTAATTATGGAGTTTAAATAATATAGGTTAAGCAAATAGCAGATTATGCACACTATGAATGTTATTTATTACTTTATCAATCGTAAGATGCAGAACTTTTCACATTCTAACACATCTCAAATTCATATGCAATTTGCAGTCAGTGCCAAGAGAAACTTGGCAGAGGAGTGAGTTGTGACATAGATGTCAATGCCTGCACATGTGCAAATTAGCATGTGTGTAGAAGGTTAGAGATTCGTCTAAGTCTCACCTATAAGTCTTGTTAACATGGCATACCATTGAACCTTATTTCAAACTAGGATCCTAATTGTCATTTTTAACAGTCTTCAAATCTGTTAGATTTTTTCTTTTCAGAGAAATACATAATTTTTTGCAGAATATTTTCATGTTCTTCACAATACAATTGAAGTCCATACAAATTGTTCAAGCTCTCAGGCTCATCACGGGTGTCTCAAAGCTGACATGGTTGTGACAACTGCTCTCAGATATCACTCAGCTACCGCCATCTATCAGCTATTGCCACTTGATTCTGAAGAACTGTGTTACGTCCATCAATATGTAATTCAACCAAAAGAGTAAAATGTAATGGTTTTAAGAGCATAAAAACAGCTGAATAAGCATGGAATGCTGTGGTAAGTCTTGAAATGAATCTTTTATTCCCAAATGTGCTAAAGGGAAACATTATAAGAAACAGACAACCCAGCACCATTGGTTCAGGCAATACCACCATGTCTTTGGGCCCTAACATTGAACCATCTGTCCGTATTGATCAGAATTGCAAGGCATGGCCTCTGAACACCTTGAGCACCACTTGGAAGACACCTCCATTCCCAAGCAAAGAAGAAACACATTATGATTGTGATGCAGGATGTTAAAGGTACTGTAAAACATAGACCCCAGAGACAATTGGATGCTGAAAAGCAGAGCATAGTTCAAATCAAATTTATAAATTTATACAGGCATGTATGACCCTATAAAATATTGCGCAATTAAATAACTGTGTTTCTTCTGAAGAGCTGTCTTAAATGCATAAGGTATCCAACAATTCATAATATCTGTTATTAAAAATATGTGTGTTTATCAACAAGAAGACATGTATTAGGCAAGAGAGAGAAAAAATTGGGGAGCCAGGCTGAGCGGAAGAGGAGCTGCTCACATGTGTGGAGACAGGAGATGGATCCTCTGCACTTCCCTACAGTAAACCCTAAATTTCATAACCCATGTTCTGGAGGACAAATTTTTGTTGTTTGGCCTCCTAATTTTTTTATTATAGGTCATCAATTTAATAATTTAGTTGAAAAACAATTAAGAAACACTAAGCCATGTAAAAGGGTGCCAATTTAGCTGTTAATACTTTAGCATTTAGAATGTTTATTTATATTTCTTAAAAGTATTTGCCAAAAAAATTTTTTTTAGAGATTTATGTCATCTCTGACCCTTATGCACCCACACAAAAGGAAAATATTAGCAAACTTCCAATGATTAAGATGCTCTGAAATTCTTCCCATAGTGAATCCATTGGGTGTTCTTCATCTCCAAGCTCCTTTGGAGACATCATACCTAAGTTTTTTGGAAAAACACTATTAACGAGGATTGGAGAACATCCCTCACAGAGAGAACGGAGCAGCTGAAACTGTTTTGGAGTCAAAGATAGGAGTACTCAAAGGGAAGAGGAGATAGGGGCTATCTCCCGAGATTAAGACTTTGTAGTCAAGAACAAAAACTTATCCTGAAACCTGGCAGCCTAGGACCACAGCTTTCTTTACCTGGTGTAGCAAGTCTGCTGAAAAGACACTTGATGAAAATAACATCTACTGCCCCCATCCCCGGTTTTGAAAGTTACATCAACTCACTGTAAAAAAATCAGGAAAATAAAACAAAATATAACAAAAAAGTAACTAGCCCAGAATTTCATCAATATTAGTTGAAATATTTTCTATTTCATTTAACCCTATTTTCCTGCATCTTTATCAGAGAATATTAATTATATAATATTGTTTTATTTTCTGAGTTTTCCTATTTTATTGAAAGGTAGATGGATGTTAGAGAATCTTTTTTTTAACTATTTTACTATACCACTGTGAGATATACAATTACAAAGATGTTCATGTTTGGGTTTCAGTCATAGTGTTCCAGCACCCATCCCTCCACCAGTGCCCATTTCCCACCACCAGTGTCCCCAATTCCCTTCCGCCTCCCCTAACCTGCCTCTATGGCAGGTTCTTTATCTCTTTCTCTTTCTCTCTCTCTCTTCCTTCCCATACACATTGTGGATTACAATACATATATTTAGAGGTTGTCATGTATATCTTTTTGCCTATATTTAATGTCAGATCTAGGTTGGTATTAGCATTTTTGACAATTATTAACACACTGTTCCATTCTTTGTCTTGCCTAACCTCTGACTCACACACGTTTGTGATTAATTTCCACCTTTGACAGGACCTCCTGATCCAAGTTTCGCGTGACCGTGGATATTGGTATCATAATATGTACATATATATTTATGCCATGCAAATAAATGCAGTCATTCTATATCTGTCTTCTTCCTTCTGGCTAATTTCACTCAAGAAGATCCTCTCCATGTCCATCCATTTATAGTCAAATTTCATAACTTCACTTTCCCTAACAGCTGCATAGTATTCCATTGTGTAGATGTGCCAAAATTTTTTTTATCCAGCCAACAGTTTTCGGGCACACTGGTTGTTTCCAGATTCTGGTTATTGTGAATAGGGCTGCTATGAAAATAAAAGTGCAGATGGTGTTTCCGTTGTGTGTTTTTGGCTTCCCAGGGTATATCCCCAGGAGTGGTAAAGAATCTTAAACATAACTTGAAATATTAGTTCACCATTAACTGTAAAATTATTTTCCAGAAGTCTGATACCCTGTTGGCAAACACTGATGCAGATGATTCCTTGACTCTTTTAGACACATCAGGAATTGTATTCTTTCTTCAAATAATTTTACTTGGTTTGTGGTTTGTAAAATATGTGATTATGTGGTCCTCTCACGAATGAGTTGCTTTTACAATCTTTGATACTATTTCTGTGTTTTCTTGCATGCACAGTTACTTCTCTTTTCAATGCATGGCAAAATGCAATCTTTTTTAAGTTGAAATTAAATAACAATTAAACAACTTACATCATAGAAGTAATGTCCACAACTCCTTTAGGAAAGGCAAATTACCAAACCCAGACACAATGGCAGTATCAGAAATGCCACCTAAGCAATTATGCAATGCTTTGATAGTACAGTTCACCCTGATTTCAATGTGTGAAGAAATAGCATTCTAAAAATCAATCATTATCAACTTTTAAGGAAATATTAAGGAAGTGACAAACTAACACTGCTGGGATCCAATTAGCAAAACTCAGAGTGTAGGTAACTGCAGGTTAAATAATGTGGTAACTCCAGATAAATTATAGCTGTGAGAGGAAAGAGAAAAGGGGTACAATAAGTTTTAAAAAAGACTTAGAAGACATTTTAAAATACATCATTGTAAATGCATTAGTTTAGTTATGCTCAAACTCCAACTGTGACGACTGGGTATTTGGAAACAGAATTTTTGTAAAATTTTAGGTGTGATACTGTCATTACAATTCTCTACTGTTTTAATATGCTAAATATCAGGATGGTTTATTTTACCCCAAAAGGCTTTATTAAGACATTGTGTAACAAGACTGGTTGTGGTTCAGTGACTTTCGTGATAAGTGAAAAGGCATATGGGGATGCATTTGCTATTCTTTCTACTTTGTGTGTATTTCAAATTCCTCCATGACAAAACAAAGTACTTGATAAAGAAATCAGTGAAATACAGATATAATAATTCAAATCCACGCAGTTGGAATGATGGTATAGTGACTTGCACAAGGCCAGTCCAGGTTCAATCTATATATGTGGTCTCCTGAATAGTGCCAGAACTAATACAGGAGTAAACCCTGAGCACAACCAGCAACCCCCACCCGCGAAAGAAAGAAAGAAAGAAAGAAAGAAAGAAAGAAAGAAAGAAAGAAAGAAAGAAAGAAAGAAAGAAAGAAAGAAAGAAAGAAAGAAAGAAAGAAAGAAAGAAAGAAAGAAAGAAAGAAAGAAAGAAAGAAAGAAAGAAAGAAAGAAAGAAAGAAAGAAAGAAAGAAAGAAAGAAAGAAAGAAAGAAAGAAAGAAAGAAAGAAAGAAAGAAAGAAAGAAAGAAAGAAAGAAAGAAAGAAAGAAAGAAAGAAAGAAAGAAAGAAAGAAAGAAAGAAAGAAAGAAAGAAAGAAAGAAAGAAAGAAAGAAAGAAAGAAAGAAAGAAAGAAAGAAAGAAAGAAAGAAAGAAAGAAAGAAAGAAAACAAAGAATTGAAAGTCAGAAGCAGAGAGGCGTTGGGCCAAGGCTCTGGGTCTTGCAGTAATCTGCAGTACAGAAAGAAGTTAGTTGTGCACATTTAAGTCACTAGACCCAACACTACTGCAAGCTTAGAACCCAAACTATAGTAGTCAGCCTTAACAATGTTGGGGGAAGGACCTGAGTACAATGGCGATTGGTTTGGTGTTGGAATTACATCAGAAGAAACAGTTACTAACAATATCGTAAATCAAGACAATCAATAATTTTTTTTAAATATTTTGAAAAGTGTCAAGAAGAAGTTTGGGGATGGCAGGGAATCGGGCGTGACTGGTGAAAGGATGAAGCCACTGTGATAGGTTAGGAGTTGGGAATATTGTGTGCCTGATACTCTGTTGTCGACACCTCTTTAAGTCATGGTAAATGGAATTTAGAGCAATGAGAAAGAATTCAGTGGCCTGGGTCAGAAGACAGATACAAAGCCACGTTAGTGGCTAGGCTTTGCTCACAAGACCTGGTTGGATCTCAGCACACTCATTCCCTTACTAATAGCAGATTTGAACCTTTGATCACTGAGCTGGGAGTATGATGAGCACTTCTGAGCACAGCACCAAAACAAATGTAAAACCATCCAGTGCTGGGCCAGAGTGATCCCAGTGGGTAGGGCATTTGCCTTGCACGTGGCCCGCCTATGCTGGCCCGGGTTCGATCCCCGGCATCCCATATGGTCTCCTGATCACTGCCAGGAGTAATTCCTGAGTGCAGAGCCAGAAGTAAACCCTGAGCGTCACCGGGTGTGACCCAAAAAGCAAAAAAAAAAAATATATATATATATATATAGTGTTTTTGCAACCTTCCACAATTAATTGTATTATAATTACATTCATAGTTTTCCGTATGTCTCAAGTTTATCTCATTATTTTAGTAATTTTATTTTCATTTCCTTCACTGATTTACATACTGGGCTCCATAAGACAATAAATAGTTATTGCACATGTACTAAAACCTCGTGAACAAATGTCTTATTACCAAAGTTTTAAAAAAAAATCTAAAATACTATTTACATTGATTTTTATAAATGGGGAATGGCAAACTGAGACATTGAAGAGATGATTTGGAGGATATGTAAATTAAAAAAGGGAGCAAACAAGCTTGGGTGTCAAACTCACAAATCATAAATTAGAGTAATTTTATTATTTTAATTTCCAAATTTGAGTGTATTTTTTCAGCCTTTTGAACATACTCTTGATTGCTTCACTAGCAAAGCAAGAGAGATAAACGTAATAGTCAGATACTGCCACTTGTCAACACGTGTAGAATATGTTAGAGATGATGGAAACAAACAGTCAAACAATGAAGCACTGAGTTAATTAACACAAATTACATACTGGGGGGATTCTAATTCCTACTGAGCAGGCAGCTTGCTGATAGAGTATTGGTCTAAGTTTATAGGGTTACATCTAGATAAATTAAACAAGTGTTTTAGAAGCAATAGAAAATGTTATGGTTTTTTTTTACCAACCCACACATAATTTTCTTATCTTCTTTTGACAGGGATAATTTTAAATTAGTCATTTGCCACTTTGTTCTCATAAAAAGATTGTAAGACATGAGTCAGAGGCCTAAATTACATGAAAGTGCTTGGAAAAAAAGCTTCTGAGCTCCAAGGGCTGAGGACCCTTCCTAGCTCGGTCCCAGCTGCTTTCCTCCCGCTGCTACATGAGTAGCTCAACGTACAAATTCTGGGTAGATGTGCCCAAATTTCAACCCAAGCTGTGCCACTTTATAACCTCGGGCAAGTGTTTTACATTTTCCAAGCTTCAATGTACTCATCTGATGAGACAATCACAAATTGTTTTCAACTACTACTTTTGCTTCATAGTAGTAGTTATAGGAACCAAGTAATACACCTTGCCCAAGTGACTTGGCACACTATAGAGTGCTGTAACTGTCCCTATTATTTTTAAAAGCACAGAGCCATTGTGCTTATTGCAACCCAAACCGAAATAAAATCGTCTGAGTCTGGCCAGGTCAAAGGCCAAAAGCATTGCCTTGGCCAGGCCAGACTCATGCCACTAAGATGTAATAGTGTGTAGTACAGCACACAGGCTCTCCGCTCCTTCCACTGCTTTGACAGAGGAAGGAAATTGGGGCACTGGAGCTGCTCAGAGTTTATGCAGATACTTTGCCTCTTGGTGAAAATGCAACATGATAGTATGAGACTAATATCCAAGTAGAAACCAGGGCCAGGTGGACTGGTCCAAGGTTGAAAAATTGCAACAAATGGGACTGGAGGAGTTGGAGAGGGGGCAGTAGGATGGCAGTTAGGATAGAGAAGGGACCACCATGACAATGGCAGTTACAAATGGTCACACTGGACAGGAACTGTGTACTGAAAATAGGTAAAGGGACAATCTTTCAGTAACTCTATTGCAAACCATAATGCCCAAAAGGGGAGGGGAGGGGGAGAAAATGTCTGCTGTAAAGGCAGTTGGGGAGGAGTGAGGGAGTGGTGACTGGAGGGAAATTGGAGGGAAATTGGGGTCATTGGTAGTGGGAAATGTACACTGGTGAAGAGGTAGGTATTGGAGCATTGCATGACTGAAACCCAATCGTGAACTCTGTATCAAACAGTGATTTAGCAAAAAAAGAAAGAAAAAATGCACTGCTGGAATTCTAGTGTCTCTGTGGCTCATTCATTCACAGTAGGGCATCAGTTACTTTTGTCCTCCAGTGGGCCCAAGAGGACATTTGCATTTTGGGGCACTTGCAGACATTTTTAGTTTATCCCATGTCCAGAAAGGGGTCACTTAAATCTCTTAAATCTCTGGATTCATACCAACAATGGTACTAAACACATGAAGAAGTGCAAACCATTCTCTCCACAGCAAGCATGTGGAATCACCCAATCCAAACTGTTCATAGTACTGAGGTAAACAAAATCTGCCTAACAAAACCCAGTACAGTATTCCTTTACTTGGCCTTTAAAGGTTCGGAGAAAGCATCTACCAACAGTTAAGACTTCTTTTAAACTTTCTTACTTTCAGTCAATGGAGGTAATCCTGATTCTTTAATCACACTGACCAAGACTTCAAAATCTCTCTTCCTGATGCTGTTGGCTAAAATGTTCCTCCCGAAGCAATAAACAAACGAATAAATGAATGAATGAATGAATGAATGAGTGAGTGAGTAAATGAATGAATGAATGAGTGAATGAGTGAATGAATGAATGAACAAATGAACGAATGAATGAATGAATGAATGAATGAATGAATGAATGAATGAATGAATGAATGAATGATTTTGCTATCAATAAAGAAAAAAGCTCATTTCCTCTCTAGTATGGTTTGGAAAACTGGATATCTGCTATCTTGCATATATTATATAAGTGTAATGCATCATTTATAATTCTCTCTGTCAAGACCTTGTGCCTGACTGACCAAACACCACCATGCGGTAAGGGTGGGTAGAAGAAGGCAGCAACTAAGTAATTCTAGATTTCTCAGCAGCTCTAATCTTCCAACCAACCTCTTGCCACTAAAATCAAAACACTTCTAACAGTGTCTGAGGTATTTCCCTACCAAAACCCAGAACAGATTCCCCCACCGTCGGTCACCACAGCATTTCACACCACCAATTATTATTTGAAGAGCTTGAAACCAGAAGCCCTGTTTTTCCACAATGAAAATATTTGAATGGGCTGTCAAAAAGCCTCTCAGAAATGCACCCCTTCCAACAGCAACAAACCCTGTGCAAACAAATCAAGCGGTGCAGAAATCCTTTGCACAAGATGAGCGGGGAGGCCTCCACACTGACACTGTAGGCAAGCCAAGTTTTCATGTACTTGGATGGCTGACCTCCAACTTCTGACATATTCATTATTTTCCAGCATGTCGGCTGCAGATTGCATTGAAGTGATGACAGCTACAAGACAGCCAACGAGGAGTATGGCCATTCTGGCAACAGGTGGCCTTTCACTTGTACTGGGAAAGTTAATCTAGTTTATCATCAAAGTGTATTATGTTCAAGGAGTGTCATGCTTTGAGAGCCGTAGTGACAGATCAAATGGAGAAAGCATTCTTCCACGGAACGTGACATTTTCAGGTGCCCAGTCCTTGCAAGCCACTTCATTGTTTATGCTTGATTCAAGTCTGTTAAATTACTTGGTGTCTCAATACTTGGATTAGAGTGTCCAAATTATGTTTTTTTGCCCCTTGTCAAAAGCTGATGAGGTATTCACAATCTCACCTTAATAAAATTCTTTGAATGCAGTGCATTTAGTGAACTTAATTTGTCAGCAGAATAAATATATGGAAAGAAAGATAAGCACAAAATATATTCAAATCTATGAAAACTGACCATCACATTTCCAGACAAGTTTTCAAAGAGCAGATGTTCAAAGCCAGCTCTATACATCCCCACTCCAAATGCAATTAAAAAAATAGCTAGTGAAATAAAATAATGTCCAAGTGTTAAAAGGGGGAAACATGAGACCCAGGAGAGCACTAACTTCTTTTTGGCTTTAACCTTGGATTTTGGCAGGAAATTCCTGCAAACTTTCCTCTCATTCCAACTAAACTCTGAGATAAATGATACTAGATGGTAATATTTATTCAGTCATCCCATTCTGTGGCTGCTTTCCAAGTTGGATTATTATGTTTTACAGCACTTTGGACCTCATTTGAAGAACTCTTAATACTTCTAAATGATGGGGAGGCAATGAAAATTCTCATTTGCCTTGTGGAAAATTATTTTTGATTTGCTTGAAAGTCTTCTAGCCTATTGGGTCATTTATGAAGAGTCTTAATGTAGGTGGTATAGAGCAACTGTATTTTCTCCATTCTATGTGAATTCCTTTTTGCCCAAGGAGAGTCTAAGACATTTAATCTCTAAAAGCAAATTGATCTCTCTAATCCACAACTACTTTTCTGCACTTAAGAAGATGGCAATAGTCCCGTTAATACATATATAAAATGACTCCTATTCATAACACTTCTTTTGAGTTCTTGGGTACTCTACTGAAGAATCTAAGAGCAGCACCATTGGCTTGTCACAGATGTGGATGATTCGGAAGCATTAACCTTTTTCCCGAGCAATCTCACAAGGATCTTCTTGGTTATTACTCAAATGGAGCAACCTTTAGGTCAACAGTCTCTGCTCATACAATTCTTCTGGTCACTGAGCAGTAGAAAAAAGTAAATATTGACAATGTACAGAAATGAGTGACAGGTTTAGTTTTGTTCTCTATCCATGTTACCTACATATTAAGCATATAATTTATCTTGAGTAATCTTATATGTCATCAGGGGACCTAGTCATTTTCTACATCAAACTATCAACCATCCAGGGCCCACCAGGCAGAGCCCTGGGTGTAGACAAGCCTGTCTCCTGTCTGCCACCTGCTGATGCTGCCACGCACCACAGCCACATCTGCAACATGACTAGGTCCCTTGGGATGAACCCAGAGCCACAGCAGAGCCTGGCAAGCTACCCATGGTGTATTCATTATGCTAAAAACAGTAACAATAGTGGACCTCATTCCCAACAAATGGAGACGATACTGGTGCCCACTCGAGCAAATCGATGAACAATGGGAAAACAAGTGATAAAACAAGTGAATCTTATATGGTGCTTTGTATATGCTAGTCATTGTTCTGAGTACTTTTTATGTGTTTTGAGATAGTTATTCCTCATAAAATTTTCATTAAGTAGAACCTATCATTATACCCTTTCTATGGGAAGAGAAAAAGCATGAGATAAATGAGTTTCCAAGACCACAGAAATAATTTATGTCAAAACCATCTTTATCTATCATCCTTGCACAGAACATCATAATCACCACCATGTTATGCCAATGCCACTAGTGGCACAATAACAATATTAATAATACCTGAAACTGAATTAACTAGGCTAGTCAAGCACAATATGTGAAATAGTTCATCCCTACCAAATGCCAATGAGGAAGGGGCAATTATCATTATTCCCATTTATACATGAGTAAACAGGATTAAGAATTTTTAAGCATTCATCCGTCATCAATCAGCCTGCATATGGAAGGGCTTAAACTGGGGACAAAGAGATGAAACAGAAGTAGAGAAAAAAATTATATTCCTTGAGTTTCTGATTATTAAAGAAGATAGTCATTATTTTGGAAACAATAGTAACATTTTAGAAGTGTAATATTTGCTTAGGTATAAAAAGTAAATAAAAGGTAAGGATTTAATCCTCTAGTGTTGCTTATTATATTACAACAGTATAAGCCTTGAACCTAAATAATTTGGAGAATAAAAATTTGGTTTTTGCTCCATTCAATTAATGCCTATTGCTCAAGATATAATAAACAGTTCAAATGAAAAATTTCACAACTTAAAAAGATAGAAAGAAAGCAAGAAATTAATCTCAATGTTAACATAGGGAAAATTGAAATTAGATTGGAAAATCAGAGTACAGAAATAAAAAATAAGAAATCAATTAAACAAATTGCATACGCTCTTTTGAAAGAATATAAATTTTAAGACCTAGACCTTCCCAATATTGAATCAGGAAGAAGTAGAAAATATAAACAATTACTTGTGTGGAAATTAAAATTGTTATCAAAAGTCTCCCCCCAAAAACAAAGCCCAAGTTTAGATGGGTTTACTATAGAGTTGTTCTTATTTTTATTTTATTATACCACCATGAGTTGTTCATGATTGCGTTTCAGTAATACAATGTTCTAGCACCCATCCCTCTACCAGTGCATATTTCCTACCACAAATGTCTTCATATTCCCTCCCCCTCCCTCCCCAAGCTGCCTCCTTGACAGACACTTTTCCACTTTTCTCTCTTTTCTCTCTCTCTCTCTCAGTTTATTAGAGTTTTTCTAAACTTTTTCAATAACTTTGGAAAGCTGAAGAAACAGGAACCTTTTCATACTGTACTAGGCGACAAAACCCAATCCTCGTTTCAAAAAGCAGAGACATCAAGAAAATTGATGATGTGTATCCCTGACGAACATAGATACAAGTATTCTCAGAAAAATCTTAGTGAGTCACTTTTTTAATATTTTATTATACCACCATGAGATATACAATTACAAAGATGTTCAAGTTTGGGTTTCGGTCACACAGTGTTCCAGCACCCATCCCTCCACCAGTGCCCACCACTCACCACCAATGTCCCCGATTCCCTCCCTCTCCCCTAGCCTGCCTCTATGGCAGGTTCTTTATCTCTTTTTCTCTCTCTTTCTTGGTGAGTCACTTTTAATAATACATTAAAAGGATAATTCACCATGATCTAATGTATTTTTGCCCCAGGGATGAAATGGTATTCACATATCTATATGCCCCATTCGAGCCCCACCTTGCGGTGGCAGCAGCAGCAGTGGTGACTGGGCAGTGTGTTCCCGCATTCCCCACATTCCAGAGTCAGCACACACGCAAAGCCTATTTCAAGCCCAGGTATGCCTGATCCAGAGACTCAGATAGAGGGAGCAGAGATGCTACTGGCTCTCCCTGTGCTCAGCTGATCATGAGGCGCCACGGGAGGGAAGGTTGGTTCTAGCCCTGCCCTGCCATTACAGCAGAGCCTCGCAAGAAGCCAGAGGAACCCCCCCCACCATGAGGGCCACCATTTTCAACATCTAGACTCCACAGCTCGACCGAGCTCCACACAACAGAAAAGTTGATCTCTCCCCATTGTGGTTCATCAGTAAATGCACGAGATGAGAGTCTACTACTGAGAGTATACCACCCACACAACAGAGCCTGGCAAGCTACCCATGTCGTATTTGATATGCCAAAAACCAGTAACAATTATTGACTTCATTCCCATGATGTGAAGGAATGGTTTGAGGCTCTTCGTGTTCCTGGAGCAAGCAGATACCCTTGGACTACAGTAGTACGTGACAGGATGTATGGAGATGTTACTGATGCCTGCTCGAGCAAATCAATGAACAACGGGAACACAAGTGATATAAGTGATACAAGTCATAAATATATATAAATTTATATATAAATATATATAAATTTTATCCTGGGGGCAAATCACATTAGATCATGGTGGATCTAATTTATATATATATATATATATATGCAGTCCAGTTGATATGCTATACCACATCAATAAAAAGAGAGATAAAAACCATATGATGATATCAAATGGTATGAAGAAAGCACTTTAGTAAGTTCAACACCTGCTTATGATATGAAACTCTCCACAAAACCTTATATATAAGGCAAATAACATAAAAATCACAACAGGTCTCTAATACAAAACAAAAAGAAAAGAGTGGAATGACATTCAAATGCTGAGTGAAAGAAACTTCCAACCTAGAATCTACTACCCTGCAAAGCTCTCACTTAGATGGGACGGGAGAATGAAAACATTCTCAGACAAACAAGAACTGGCAACATTTGTGATAACTAAACCAACTCTGAATTAACTTCTAAAAGGCCACTTCTATAAATCAAATAACTAGTTGTAAAAGACACAATTCTACACAGTAAAATGGCAACACAACCTTATATATCAATAATATCCCTGAATGTCAATGGACTAATCTCTCCCATCAAAGGGCACAGAGTGGCAGTTGGATCAAGAAATAAAATTATCCATTTGCTTTTATGGGAAATACATCTAAAATCACAGAATAGATACAAACTCAGAAAAAAAGGATAGAAAACAATTATACAAGTCAATGACAAGGAGCAAGAGGTTGTGGAGCTGATATCAGATCAGGTTGCACTCAATCTAAAGAAAGTAATTAGAAACAGAGATGGACAATACTTATTGATAAAAGAAACACTAATTCTAATACGTATATAGGCACCAAGTGTCAGTCAAGCAAATTTGTAAAGCTTTTGCTCACAAAACATAATAGTAGTGGGATACTTCAATACCCTGCTATCGACTCTGGATAGATCCGCTGGGCAGAATATCAGTAAAGACAGAAGAGCCTCAAGTGAGGAACTAGTAGATCTTGGACTAATTGATTTATACAGGGTCTTCCATTTACAAAATACGACCACATGTTCTTCCATGATTCACACAGAACATTCTCCAGGCTATATCATATTTTAGTACATAAGTCTACTTACATAAATTCAAAATCATAAGAATCATACCAAACATCCTCTCTGACCACAGTGCCATGGAGATAGAAGTTTACCATAAAAAGAGATGGGAACAAACTCTAAAACCTGGAGACTAAACATACTGTTACATAATAGAACAAAGAGGAAATCACAGAATGAATGAAAAGTTCACTTGAGACTAATGATAATGAAGAAACAAAGCTAAACATCTATGAGATACATCAAAAGCAGTACTTAGAGGGAAACTCATAGTAATACAGTCCTACATAAGAAAGAAAAAAGATAAAATCAATAACCTAAATGCACACCTTAAATGTTGTTGGAGAACCAACAACAAATGAATCCAAAGACTAGTGTAGAAGAAGAGAAATAATATAAACCAGAGAAGAATAGAGAAACCAACAAATCAATACAAAGAATCAATAAAACTAGGAGCTGTCTCCTCAAAAGAAATAAACTAGCTAGACTTATGAGGAAAAATAAAGAAAATGCTCAATAAATTGGATCAGAAATGAAAGGGGAAAATTACAACAGAACCCTGAGAAAAAAGTGCTGGCAGTGAAAAGTAACCCTCATTCACTACTGGTGGGATGCTTGCCTAGTTCAATCTCTACGGAATAAATAA